>JAXIVJ010000793.1:7500-97500 GCA_036785665.1 Chirona hameri
GTAAAATCCTTATTCACCAACGTTTCTGTGGACGGAGCGTTAAGTGCAAATAAGAGAGTCATTGATGCACTAGATGATTCAAGTATACCGCTACCAAAATCTCAATACCTGGACCTAGTGGCGTTATGCATGAGGTTTGGTTGCTTCTCCTTTAACGCCGAAGAGTACGTATAGCACAGTGGATTAGCTATGGGATCTCCTCTTAGCCCTGTGGCGGCTTGTCTTTATATGGAGGTTTTAGAAGATGATCATTTCCAACAAATCATGGGCAGCGGCTCAATATGGATGCGGTATGTCGACGATGTTTTGGTTGTAATTCCAAAGGATACCGACTTGGATGAAAAGTTGGCTATGTTAAATGCAGTAAACGCAAACGTGCAATTTACAATCGAAACAGAACGAAACGGCACGATACCTTTCCTAGATACGAACATAGTGAAAGCAGAAACCAGATTGAAGTTTAAAGTATACAGGAAGCCGACAAATAAGGAAGACTATGTACATTTTTACTCAGCCCACAGTGATCGTGTGAAGAGCGGCATAATAATAGGCTTCTTCCTCAGAGCACTCAGAATATGCGATGAAGAATATTTGGCCGATGAAATTGAGCACATCTACGAAGCATTTTCGAAACTCAAGTATCCGAAAGGCTTGCTAATAAATCTTCGAAATAAAGCGGAACAAATAAGAAACAGGAAAAGGCAGGCGACTGACAAGAAAGAGGCCAAGCCAACTCGGTGGATTTCAATTCCCTATTCGAAACCAGCGCATATAATTGCCAGGACGCTCGAAACGGCAGGGTTAAAAGTGTCGATGAACGCCGGTGGAAAAATACGTGACTTGGTTCATGGAAAAGCAAAGCGTGATTGTTCTTCTGAAATGAGTGTGGTATATGAGGTGCCTTGTTCTGGCTGTCCAAAAACGTATGTGGGTGAAACAGGGAGAGGGGTTGAGAAACGCCTAAAGGAACATAAAAGTGATGTAAAGTAGCATAGGACATCGAATGCGATCGTTCTTCACATCGAAAAATGTAATCACTTACCGAAGTGGAGCGAAACGAAGATACTTGAAAAGAACATTAAAAAGCAGACTAGAAAAATTCTGGAGGCAGCGCATATCGTTTCTAGAGACACTTTTAACACACGATCAGGATGTATAACTTGGGCAACCCCGGCAGTGAATCTAGCTGTAAGACAGTCGTAGCCAATTGCACGTGTTTTATATTAGATAAATTTAGAATGTGACGGTTTTGCTGCAATGTGTGTTGTCTTTGTCGTTCTTCATCGCAGTGCAGTGATCAAGGTATTAATATACCGAAAGCTTTGCCATACATCTGCTTTTGGGTTATTCTCATCACTTACTCCATCTGTCATGGATAAAATACACACATATATATATATATATATATATATATATATATATATATATATATATATATATATATATATATATATATATATATATATATAGATATATATATATATATATATATATATATATATATATATATAATATATATATATATATATATATATAGATATATATATATATATATATATATATATATATATATATATATATATATATATATATATATATATATATATATATATATATATATATATATTTGTATTTGTATTTATTGATAAATCACCAACAGGCACAAAACCCGGTTACAGGCGAAGTCAGGAGATAAAACTATGACTTTTACTTAAAATACACACGCATGCAAGACGACAGACAAGACACCTACACATACACGCACGCACGCACGCACGCACGCACGCACGCACGCGCACACGCACACGCACACGCACACGCACACGCACACGCACACGCACACGCACACGCACACGCACACGCACACGCACACGCACACGCACACGCACACGCACACGCACACGCACACGCACACAGGACACACACAAGTACACACACATACACATAACCATTCGATGAGCCCTCGCGTGGTGAAGCCTGGCTGCGAGCTCAAAAGGCTCAAAAGGCACCTGCCCGAGATACATGTGACCGCACAGCGGATTTGTAGTCGGATGATGGCGAGCAAAAGAAATCTAGGAATACGCAGGCGTTAAGAATCTCGTTACACATGGAAGAAATTCGGCAAAAAGATCCGTTTTCACAGCAGCGACACGTGCAAACGGTATATGCCAGAGCACAGGCGACCTGATCCGTCTGGCCGGAGCCGACAGGTGAAAGCATGACGGGAGCTGGGGACTGTCAAGTCGGCCGTGAAAAACGTTGTGTATGAACATAAGATCATGCTGCATGAAACGAGATTTTATGGAGGAAACCTTGAAATGCTGCAGTAAGTGATCGTAAGCTAGGTTAATGGAGCTGTGGTCAGATGAACACGCGAGCCAAATCAAAAAGGAATGCTGAATGCGTTCCAGCCGTTTAAGATGAGTCACTGCCGCTCCCGACCAGACCACGCTCCCGTATTCGACAATGGAGCGGACATGAGCGTTGAAAGCACACAACATGACCTTGTGATCGAGCTTTACATGGCGACGGGGAGCTGGCAGCTGCATGCTGCAAATTTATCCATTTCCTGTAGATTTATATGCATTTTCATGTTTCCCCAATGACTTATAATTGGGACGTCCAAAATAGACTTCACCTTAGGTCACCGTTATAAAAATCATCCAAAATAGCATAATTGTAGGTGTTTATGACCTGATTAAATCCTGTGAGTATATAACTGATCGGTCAAACAATGTGGCTGCGGTACGACCTTACATTTGTTGGTGGTGGGATCACTAGACTTGACTTAGTGACGTGACCTGAGGAGACCCGAGGTAAATAAATTAAAAGAATTTGGGCAATTCACAGACTGGTTATTGATTCAACTTTTTTGGAACGATTCAATCATGATTCATTTTGGAATCTGAATGATTCAATCACCGTTCGATTCACAGATACGATTTTGAGGATTGATTCCTTTCGATTCAAAGAATTAAAACAAATATTTTAATCGATTCACGTTTGATTCAACATTTAAATACATGTGGTGAATTTATGTCAAATCAATACAAATGGAAACATACATATATATGATCATTAAAGCATTGTTAGAGCAATACTATTTTTTAGTATAAATGAATGTAGCTACCGGGACTGTATGTATTTGCACAATTTACCTATGTACTTCAATCGTTAAGAATCGTTAAATCTTTTGATTCAATCAGCCTTGATTTGATGCGGGTTTTGATTCAGTCACGATTCATGAATCAAACGATCTGGTGGTGAATTAATTATTGTTTGATTCAAGGAATTTTGATTGAACGATTCCAATCGATTCAATCAGTGCTGAATTAATAACCAGTCTGGCCGCCGAATTGATAGGCAAGCAGATGTGCCAAAAATGTCGGAGCGAAATGGCGTCGTTTTCCGCTAGTTCCAAAAAAAAGAGGGAGGGTATCCATCCCCATTGGCGGATCCAGGGGGCGGACATCAGGGGCAAATCCCCCTCCCCACCACAGAAATCTGGGGTCGGGTGGGGGTGGGGAAATGCAATACAAATATCCCCCCCCCCCCGCTCCCCCCTGCGCGTTCCCTGCACTGAACGTGAAAAACAATGATCTTAGGAGAAAAGTTCATGCAAACGGAAGTTTTGTTCTTCTCTCAAGTGATTTAATTTGAAGTTTGTATGTATCCCTTGCTTTCGATGATAGACAAAATAGCGCACCTGATGCAATTTAAGCAACCCCGGTGACACGCGCCCCGCTGGGGTGGAGGGGGTGGCAGAATCTGCCCCTCTCCCGGATTTTCTCAATAACTTTAAAACTGTGATAGATATCAACGTGAAACTGTCAATACCTTATACTGCATGAATTCTACGTCTTCTCACCAAATTGAAATGAAGTTAATATATTATTTTGGGAGGTAATAATATTTTAATGACGTCATGTCATGCCATTTTTGATGGGAAAACAATAAATGTTTAAACAAATCGTAAAAATAGAGTTTTAAAGCAAATTGCAGATAAAAAACGTAAAAAGAAAGTAAATGAGATTCTCTTCCAAATGGCGATCTCGCATTTGTGATTTTGTTTTTTTTTACCCCAAAATTATTTTTTATCTCGGAAAAATGCCCACAAAATATTTTTTTTTGAATTATTAACGTGAATTTCTTAAGCTCGAATACCAACATAAGGCGACCGGCCCCCATCCGCGGAGGAAAAAAACGGGGTACCTTTTTGCAACAAAAAGATGCCCCAAAAATGGGGTTACCTCCCCCCCCCCCCCTCCCCCCGTGGTTTTCCCTTAAAATAGGCCCTGATCGAAGGCCAGGCTGTTGCAAGTCATGTCGCCCGGTGTGTTTTCCTTATTGATTCGCTCACAAGGCTTCTGAAAGTTTCCTTGATGACGTCTTGGCTTCTCTGGGAATCTGGCTGCGCCCCTACACCTAAAATGATGAAATGGCCGCCCCAGGGCAAGTTAATTATTCCATAACTATTTGCTATGGGCCAAAATAGTTCATGTTCATTGTCACCATTACATATTGGAACGTTTTTATCTTGCTCTAATGTTAGGTACATCTTGCTTCGTGCGTAATAGCCATGCAACTTTATATTAATCAGTATCTACCTACATTGGCGGATCCAGAACGGTGGTTTGGGGGGGGGGCACGGGTGTTTGGGGGGGGGGGGCATGGGTGGTTTGGGAGAAACGGATGGTTTGAGGGGGGAGCAAATTCCAAAAAAAAATATCACACAATTCTGAGAACTCGTCGGATTTCGCTTGCTTATGCATTGATAGCTGATTTAAAACAAACTGTCCTTAGTAAAAGCTGCTTATATTTTCTTCTATATTAGGAAACGTGTCAATTTTGCGCCGATTTCAGGAGTTTTTTGGGTGGCATGTCCGCTTCTCCCCCCCCCCCCCCTGGATCCGCTAGTGCCTACCTATACGTATACAGTGTGCAAACACACAACCCAACCAATGCCCAAACACGACTACCCTCAAGAAAATAGGAAGTGAGTTGTGAATCTACTCCGGTTCCGCCTTTCAGTCCATTATCAAATAGTTACGCTCATTGGACACATCGGTACACGGTCTGGGGGCTGCAACTTGGTGTGCTTCCTCAAATAAAGTGGCATACTGTGCCGGAAGGCATAACTTTCTTGCGGTACAGTCTACCTACTTTCCAGGAATAGCAATAAATATGGCCGGACATCTGGAGACTGCATCATGGTGTTAGGTGCATTAAATTACTGGTATACTGTACCGCACGACACGAAGGATTGTGGTACAGTCTACTCATTTTCCACGGGGCGGTATAGATATAAAACTCTGCACTGCAACTAAATCAATGACGCTATGGTCGCTCCGAATGCCTGCTGTTATCCCCGAGCGTATGCCAAAAACAAATATACAATTTATTATCGATTGCTGTGTTGGGTGAAGACGTCTCCACGTGAAATTCCGAGTCTGTGTGTTTTGATGTCTCCAAATGTCTACGAGGCAAAATTCGTCCGTTAACTCTGCAAGCTTAGCACTGGCAAT
This sequence comes from Chirona hameri, assembly GCA_036785665.1. NCBI lineage: Eukaryota > Metazoa > Arthropoda > Thecostraca > Balanomorpha > Balanidae > Chirona > Chirona hameri. The sequence continues at coordinate 13,026 of JAXIVJ010000793.1, forward strand.
TGTTTCATTAAATGTGCCTTCCTCAACATCATAAGACCCTAGGTGTATATTAAAGTCTCCGCCGATAATCATAAACACGTCATTGAAGTCAGTCAATATGTTGCGAACTTTTTCCAAAAAGACGATTTTTTCTTGAATATCAACTGCTGGGGCGTAAATACCTAAAACCGCCAGTTGGTTATTACCTATCTCAAGCCGCACGCCGGCTATCCTACCTTCCGTGCCAGCCAGTTTATCACGGACAATTCCTTGAAATGAACGGGGTAACAGTATTGCGACACCGGCTTGGTGAACTGCTCCATGACTGATGATGACCGTTGACCCCCATTCATTCTGACATACAGCTGCAATGTCGGAAGACGAATGGGTTTCTTGTACAAATGACAATATGGTTGCGATATTTTACGTGCAAATGCCTAAAAATGGTTCTCCTTTTCTTTCTGTCACGCAGTTCTCTCACGTTAAAGCTTGCGACCGAAAAATTGGCCATGTTATCTACGTTGCCTTCGCCAAGATAACACCTGGAGCACTCCAACCATGCACTGCTGCCGTGCAACATTCACGTAGCACAATTTATTAGTGCACTTGAATCGTTAACCCTCTCCCTACGGGGGTCCTAAAACGACCCCCTGAGGTTTTTCCTGCATAACTTTTTAGACATACGGCGCATCTTGCTGAAATTTTTCGTAGCTAATAGAGGTGCCACTTTTCTACCCGCTACCGACGTGGGTAGTTACTACCCACGTGGGTAGTTGTGGGTAGGACAAGCAATCATTTGGCTGAAGTGTGTAGTTGGCGGGTAGCAGAATTTTCAACTTTTCAAAAAAGGAAGTGTTAAACCTTATTTCAGTGACTGTGCTTTCATTTCAGCAATATCATTCAAGTTTATTGCATGAATTTGCATAATTTAAAGGTTTTTGCTTTAATTTTCTTCAATCCCAAAATAGTGCAATTTATGTTGAGGGTAGTTGTGGGTAGTTGACAGCTTATTTGAGCACGTGGGTAGTGGTGGGTAGTTGAACAGTGTTTGCGGCGCGGCGCGGGTAGTCACAGGCCTGAAAAGTGGCAGCTCTAGTAGCTAAGTATACAACATTTTTACAGCATTATACGTATGCTGTAAAAAAAATCTTCGAAATTGGTTGAGAAATTTGGGACATAATGATGTTTGGATGACGTCATGTTGGTGGAAAAACAAGAAATGTTTGAAAAATCGTAGAAAAGAGACCTGGCCGGCCGGAGGGGCGGCGCCGGGCAGCCCGGGCCGGGCCGCCGCGGTGCGCCCGGCGAACAACAGATGGCACCTCTGTACCTCAACGAATCGCTGGTCCCGGAGTTTCAGCGCATGTACAGTCGGTCCCAAAATTATCTTCCCTGGCTCTGGGTCTCCCACGGTAGGCAAAACGATAGCTGGCTGAATCCCGCACCGAGGCGGGGCCGGACCGGTTTGACAGCTCGCCCGGTGCCGGCCGATACTTGGCGGAATCTGCACCGCTCCGTCCTAGTCTGACCCACACAGACCGATTGGGGCATAACAATGCGCATGTGTGGCGAGGCTGTGTAGCGGACCGTGGTTGGAAATATACGCAGACCTAGAATGTCAAGTTAGCGACGATGTCTGTGATGACCAGTTTTAAGAAAACCATAGGTCTGTGAAGCATCGCTAAGTGTCCAATTGATAGAACACTGCACGGGCTATACTACGACGAATATTTGTATCTCAAGTTGACCGATACTGTCGTCACAGATGTCTCGGAAATGGCTATCCGTCGTGTCGTTTGCGACCATTTATAAATTTGCCGTGCGCCAAAAAAATAAAGTGTCGATATTTTGACCTGATCTCAAGGTCAAAGTCAAATTTAATCACGTAGCCAGTCAGATGCTCTATCAGCTACACACCTGGCGATGCTTCATAGACCTAAGGTTGTAAATACTGTAGTCGCAGATATCGTCGCTAACTTAATGGATATAAACCCGCCCGGGTGTTTGTGGAGCGTGAAGGACGGAGCGGCGTGATTCGAACATATCAGTGCGAGGCCCACTGCATTTGTCTGCTTTTTTCGTGTAGAATCATCAGGTGGATGTTTGCATTCGCAATTTCGGGGTTCTGCATTGCACATGACACGTGGCATGATTAAGAAAGAAATACACGTAAAAGCACCTGGTGCCAGCGCGGATCGAACCCACGACCAATCTACGAATACGCTAGGAGTAGGGAGCCATACCGACTGCGCTATTTGGACTCATGTGGTGAACACTGCTATTCAGTCTCCAATATTGGATCTCTGCCAGCTCAGGACAGGTGACCTCTTGACCCTCGAGACAGACGGCCCTGACCACCACCCGGGTCGCGGTGCATTCCATTCCGACAACGCCCCGCACTCCCTCCCTCCCTCCCCCTCCTAGGTCACGCACCTGCCAGACAGCCACAATGGGTACCAACCTACGGTGGGGAAATCATATTTTGTGTGCCTATCGCGACCGTAGCGCCACGTGGTGGCAAGGGAAGATCATTATGAGACCGACCGAACAGTCGGTCTCATAATGATCTTCCCTTGCCACCACGTGGCGCTACGGTCGCGATAGGTACATAAATGATGGTTTCCCCACCGTAGGTTGGTACCCATTGTGGCTGTCTGACAGGTGCGTGACCTGGGGAGGGGGAGGGAGGGAGGGAGTGCTGGGCGTTGTCGGAATGGAATGCGCCACGACCCGGGTGGTGGTCAGGGCCGTCTGTCTCGAGGGTCAAGAGGTCACCTGTCCTGAGCTGGCAGAGATCCAATATTGGAGACTGAATAACAGTATTCAACACATCAGCCCAAATAGCTCATTCGGTATAGCTGCCTTCTAGCGTATTCGTAGATTGGTCGTGGGTTCGAACTGCGCTGGCACCGGGCGCTTTTACGTGTATTTCTTTCTTAATCATGCCACGTGTCATGTGCAATGCAGAACCCCGAAATTGCGAATGCAAACGTCCACCTGATGATTCTACACGAAAAAGCAGACAAATGCAGTGGGCCTCGAAGTGATATGTTCGAATCCTGCCGCTCCGTCCTTCACGCTCCACAAACACACCCGGGCGGGTTTATATCCATTAAGTTAGTGACGATATCTGCGACGACAGTATTTACAACCGTAGGTCTATGAAGCATCGCCAGGTGTGTAGCTGATAGAGCATCTGACTGGCTACGTGTTTAAACTTGTCTTTGACTTTGAGATCAGGTTAAGATATTGACACTTTATTTTTTGGCGCACGGTAAATTTCTGAATCGTCGCAAGCGACACGACAGATAGCCATTTCCGAGACGACATCTGTGACGACAGTATCGGTCAACTTGAGATACAAATATTCGTCGTAGTATAGCCCGTGCAGTGTTCTATCAATTGGACACTTAGCGATGCTTCACAGACCAATGGTTCCTTAAAACTGGTCATCACAGACATCGTCACTAACTTGACATTCTAGGTCTGCGTATATTTCCAACCACGGTCCGCCACACAGCCTCGCCACACATGCGCATTGTTATTCCCCCAATCGGCTTGTGTGGGTCAGACAGGACGGAGCGGTGCAGATTCCGCCAAGGATCGGCCGGCACCGGGCGAGCTGTCAAACCGGTCCGGCCCCGCCTCGGTGCGGGATTCAGCCAGCTATCGTTTTGCCTACCGTGGGAGACCCAGAGCTAGGGAAGATCATTTTGGGACCGACTGTACAGCGAGCTGCTAGTCGCTCGTAAACCGGAGAGCGGTGGCGGCAGTTTTCACCAGGCGGGGATACGTATTCTGCCGAAATGAGAGAGGCGGCGAGAACATCCGGATCCGAGATCGGAAGCATCTCCAGCAAATCATCCACGGCGGGCCCTTAGCGCCGCCGGCGGGGGCGGCTGCGGTCGGCGTGCCGGGCGGCGGCGTCCGGGGATCGGCCGGTCGGGGCGGGGCGGGGCGCGGACCGACCCGGCTCGGCGGCGCCGCGGTCGCCCGACGGAGCTGCGGACGGGACGCGGCGGCCCGGGGACCCGACTGGGGCCCCTGCATCGGGTATGGACGCGTCTGACGGCGGTGCGGTAAGTGCGACACCTGATCGCGGTGTGTGTGCGCGGCCGGATCCCGACGTCACCGGGGCTGCGTCTGTTCCGGCGGCAGCGGGCACTGGTTCGGTTCCGGCGCTGGACGCGGGGCCGGTGGGCCGACCAGAGCGTGGTCCGATTGGGGTGGTTGGTTCTGGCTCCGAGCCCTAGCGGTGCGCGGGACCAAACAGACACAAGGACGGGTATGAGTCTTGTTGATCTTTGTGATGGTGGTCAGGGCTAGCGGACATGCCGCTTTTGCTGCGAGTCAGACGTCTGACCGGTGTGTTGAGGCGAGTGAGTAGGGCGGATGACACTTTGGGTTCAGTTTACGGAATATAGCATGTACGGATAGTGTCCAACAAGGTTATTTTTGATTTTCGTTTCTTATTTCGCTGGAATGTATCATGATGTGACGTTGCCGATCGGGAGCCAGTTGACGTTGACTGACGGCGCCGGTCAGTGATGGCTGGTTGTGCGTGCCACTGTACGGGTTGGTTGTGCATGTACGTGCCAGTTTGACGTGCCGGGGCCACCGGGTTTAACCTTTTGTGAATAATATTTCAATTTGGAATGATGGAGTATACGCTAAGTAGCATGATGACGTGCATGAGTCAATAGGTTTAGGGCACTGTGGCGTAGGTACCCGCTCAGTTCTCTTGGTACATACATTAGTGTTATACCTGGTGTAACGGTCTGACCGCCCGCCGCCCGGGGCCCGCCCGATGTGGGCCGCCGCGCGCTAGGTCAAGGTCGGGCACCCTGTCAGTGAGGTCTGGCGCAGAGGAGGCTGGGGGAGGGAGGGTGGAGGTAAAGGCGTCCATGACATGCTCTCTGTTAATTCGGAGAGCTGTAGCGTGTGGTCGCCGACAGCATCTGATTGCATGGAACGGCTCGTGGAATCTAGTAATGAGGGGAAGGGCGAGAGATAGGAACGGATCGGCTCGGCTCGGCGCGTGTTTTGTTATCCTACTGAGCGCATACAGTCCCAGTTGTTACATTCATTTATACTGAAATAGTATTGCTGTAACAATGTTTCAATGATTATATATATATATATATATATATATATATATATATATATATATATATATATATATATGTATGTTTCCATTTTTGGGGGTATACATTTACCACATATATTTAAATGTTGAATCAAACGGGAATCGATTAAAATATTTGTTTTGATTCTTTGAATCGGTAATAATCAATTCTCACAATTGTATCCGTGAGTCGAACGGTGATTGAATCATTCAGATTCCGAAATTAATCATGATTGAATCGTTCCAACAAAGTTGAATCAATAACCAGTCTGCTCCGCAGCCCTGGCTAATATATATTCATCCTAAATTCTGTTCCCTTCCTCCCTCCTAAAATCCGAGAGAATGATGAAAAGCGAAGGAGTAGCTGAAGTAGCATTCATGCTAAATGTTTTTTTTTTCTGCCGAGCTCGTATTATTGATCTTTAATTTTCAAATATAAATATATGAAATAAGGTAGTCAAATACCTCCTGTCTGACTTATACCATAACAGCTGAAATATTGTGTTCGCTATTGTAAAATCACGTTAGCGTAATCAAATAGAAATTAGCTGCCTTGCCTTTGACAAACTTCTTGGCGCGTAATTTTCCATTCTGGCGCGATAGCAGCGCAAGTTTGTTCACGAAATCACCGCTTGCTTGTATGAATGTGCTTTGCTGAGCCCGCCGTTTGGCTTGGGGTTGTGCTCACAAGTCACAACACGGTTCGGGAATTAAAAGCATAATACATTTAAATTCCACTGAAGGAATACCATCCATTCTCTTCAATTAACTGGTGAGCTTTGTTAAATGCAGCCTATGGGTCACCTCACGGCTGATAGCTATCATTATTGCTCATTGTCATGCTGAACCAATGCTGAACCAAAAATGAATGCGTGCATGGTCAGGTTCTCTGCTCCAAAAATACGAATTGGGTATTTATTATGATCACAATTTGATTTCCCAAGGTGCAGCAGTGATTCAGCTATGCAGCACACCTGGTGTTTTTAATAGCCACTTGACTTGACGATCCTCCCTTACCGTTTAGTATTTTGAACTCAATTCTTATTAGTCTTGTATGTTGACGAGGTAAAATTGATTCCAGCTTTTTTTGTTGAAGCACAATCTGACCCCTATGGGATATGCATACATGGGATATACATGCCTAGTCTTATTGACAAATTTAGTCTATATAAAATCTGTACAATAACTTCTGCATTATGTAATTTCTATCATGAGGTTCGGTTTCATCATCTGTGATGGTTACCTACTTGACTGGTCAGTGGTCATTCCTTATATTCATAAATGCATCTAATAAATGGATGGTGGCTTTACCATGGTAACAATACATACTCAATTATATATTGGAATGTATCCATTATGGAGGTTCATTTGGAAAATGCTAAAATAGTACCTAGGTCGTACTCCCGTTACATAATGTGTCAGTGTGTCATAAGTCATGCCCTACTCACTGTGTTTCATCTATTTCCTGATATATTTCAGTGCCAAATCTTCAACTATGACTGATCGAGTTATACTCCTGATTGATATGGATTGTTTCTATGTGCAAGTAGAGCAGCAGCTCCAGCCAGAGACATTGGGAAAGCCAGCTGTGGTAGTCCAATACAACACATGGAAAGGAGGAGGGTAAGCCATTTATACAAATCATGCAACTGAACAAGCTAAGTGCTGTGGTGATGAACCATGCTCTTCAGTTAAGTTCCATGGAAAACACTTATGGATGTCACATAACCTTATCATTTGTGCTACCTGTAAGCCTCAGTCATCATCAAAGCACACACAAAAAGCATATAACCTATTGGCTGATGTACTACAAGCTATGACCCTAAACTTGATGGTTTATCAGTATGTAGTTTTTGTTTTGTTATTGCAGAGCACTTTGTTTGAAATGACACACAGTCCAACCCAACATTGTTCATATTTTGGTTTGTGTTTAGCTGCAGGTGGAAGACAGGAGAGTTAAGCATTACGTTATTTCAAACATTCAACTTTACGCCAATTCTCCTCACCCGGTTATATCCTGGTCCACCCGGCAGCATCATCGCTGTCAACTACGAGGCTCGGGCGTGCGGGGTGCGGCGGAACATGCGCGGAGACGAGGCGCGCCGGCTGTGCCCTGACCTGCTGCTGTTCCGGGTCCCCGAGCGGCGCGGCAAGGCCGATATCGGCAAGTATCGCGAGGCTGGACGGCGGGTCATCGCAGCGCTCCGACCATTCGCCGACCGCGTGGAGCGCGCCAGTGTTGACGAGGCGTATGTGGAGCTGACCGCGGAGGCGACACGGCGCGCCGCCCGGGCACCAGTGACGGCGGACATGCTGGCGAATTCGTTCGCCGTCGGATTCGGCGGAGAGGAGAAGACTGAAGGTGAGTGACGAGGGAGGACAGAAACGATCGGGGATTTCATTTTAAACATTTATAGGCTATTGACGTGAGCAAACGGACGGTATTGTCAGATTAAACAACCGTTAGCTTTATCTTATCCGGGGCGCCATCACTCTACCTCTCTACATCATGCTAATTCTTCTATTATCGATCGTTTGTGGGCGTCCGTCGGTGGACGGCCGTGATGATCTCTACTCGGTCGGGCTGCGTGTCGTGCAGTGTCGTGCTCTGCTGAGTCGTGATGTGTGTCTCGTGACGCAGCACGACTCCACCTCGTTTCAGAGTGCCGGCGAAGCGGTGTGGACGCGTTCCTGGACTCGATCAACTCGGGGTTCGCCTCCGACGGAGATCGGCTGCTGGCCGCCGGTGCTGCCATCTGTGAAGAGATGCGCAAAGCTGTGCTCGATGAGACCGGCTACAAGTGCTCGGCAGGCATCGCGCATAACAAGGTAGGTGACGTGCAAATCGGTTGAACAGTTTCACTGCATGGGTGTCAAGACTGTGATACTGTTTGTCGCAGTGTATGGGTGTGATACTGTGAATGGGTGTCGCAGAACGACAGGTGATTTTAAAGATGGTTTATTTCGTGTTCTGGTGACATAGGCAACCAAACTATAACATCAGAAAGTAGTATGTGCGTTGTGCATGCACCAATGCCGAATCACATGTAGCTTTGTACTAATTTCAGAATAAAATGACCCTATCCATGTGTGTTTACTAACACTGCACTTTAAAGTCAAATACTGATTCAAACTGCCAGACAATGTATTACATGTTGCTATTGACAACAAATAGCGTGCAGAAGCATTCCATCCTCTAAATGTCTCCCACTAACGATCATTAGGTGTTACAACGAAGCCTTAGCTGCCTGTCACACTGCTGACGATCGTCTCTGCCCCAGGTGCTGGCTAAGTTGTGTGCCGGGAAGAACAAGCCGAACCGCCAGACCATCCTACCCCACGGCTCCGTGCCGAGGCTGTACGAGACGCTGCCGATCAAAAAGGTGCGAGGGAGGGCACTCCTGTCAGGGTCGCCATTGCTCCCGCTGCTGCTCCCTGTGTATGTTGATCCCTGTCCCTGTGATCCCCGCCGCTGCTCCCTGTGGTGTGATATGTTGGAGACAACTGCGATGTGGTGCTGTAGGACAACCAGAGCCGCAGATCAGCTCACAGGCCTCTTGTTCCCAACGCATTATTTCCAACACTTTGAAATGTATGCTATCTTTTCAAACTATGATAACTATTTATATTAAGAACAGCCATGTGTGGCACTGGTATTTTGCTCTCATTGATATGTTCACTGCTGTTCAGATGTTGCGTTGTAACCACTGCCTGATATCAACTACCCTAGCTGATCTGGCCGGGTCAGACTTGACCTGAACTGACCTGACCCATCCTGCCCTGTCCCCAGGTGCGGTTTCTGGGGGGTAAGCTTGGGGACGCCGTGACGGAAGGGCTGGCCTGTGAGACGATGGCGGACCTCTCGCGTCTGTCTCTGCCGCAGCTGCAGGCGGCTCTGGACGCCAAAACCGGGTCAGTGCCTCTGCAGCCCCGCACGCTCCGCCCGCTCCGCCCGCTCCGCCCGCTCCGCCCGCTCCGCCCCGTTCCGTCTCGCCTCGCCCTGGCTCGTGGACGCATGCGCACCAGCGACGAACCAGACTGCTGTCGTCTGTCCGGTGTGATACTGCGACCGCTGTACTAAAGCTGCGGGATGGCCGCGTCATATGCCGAGCCAAGAAATCGACATACACAATCCACAGCCAAACATACACGCGGTTACATGGTCTCAGATATGACCTTTTATATCGGACATCGCACGTTACGGGTGGCTGCTGAACCGCGTCTGACCACTGTCTGACCTCTGACCGCTACCCTGTCTGACCTCTGTCTGACATCTGGGCTCTGTCTGACCTCTGTCTGACATCTGGGCTCTGTCTGACCCCTGTCTGACCCCTGTCTGACCCCTGTCTGACCCTGTCTGACCCTGTCTGACCCTGTCTGACCCTGTCTGACCCTGTCTGACCCCGTCTGACCCTGTCTGACCCTGTCTGACCCTGTCTGACCCTGTCTGACCCTGTCTGACCCGGCAGTCTGTGGCTGTACCAGCTGGCCCGCGGACTCGACTCCGAGTCCGTGGCAGACCGACACCTGCCCAAGTCGATCGGCTGCAGTAAGAACTTCCGCGGCCCTGAGGTGCTGCGCGCGCACCAGAAGGTGCGCCACTGGCTGGCGCAGCTGGCCAACGAGGCCAGCGAGCGACTGACGCTGGACCAGTCGGTGGTGAGTGACTGCCGTATATCTGCCTGGCCACTGCCGTATATCTGCCTGGCCACTGCCGTATATCTGCCTGGCCACTGCCGGCTGCGGGGTGGCACTGCCGTATATCTGCCTGGCCACTGCCGGCTGCGGGGTGCCACTGCTGCCTGCGGGGTGGCACTGCCGTATATCTGCCTGGCCACTGCCGGCTGCGGGGTGCCACTGCCGGCTGCGGGGTGGCACTGCCGTATATCTGCCTGGCCACTGCCGGCTGCGGGGTGGCACTGCCGTATATCTGCCTGGCCACTGCCGGCTGCGGGGTGGCACTGCCGTATATCTGCCTGGCCACTGCCGGCTGCGGGGTGGCACTGCCGTATATCTGCCTGGCCACTGCCGGCTGCGGGGTGGCACTGCCGTATATCTGCCTGGCCACTGCCGTATATCTGCCTGGCCACTGCCGGCTGCGGGGTGGCACTGCCGTATATCTGCCTGGCCACTGCCGGCTGCGGGGTGGCACTGCCGTATATCTGCCTGGCCACTGCCGGCTGCGGGGTGGCACTGCCGTATATCTGCCTGGCCACTGCCGGCTGCGGGGTGGCACTGCCGGCTGCGGGGTGGCACTGCCGTATATCTGCCTGGCCACTGCCGGCTGCGGGGTGGCACTGCCGTATATCTGCCTGGCCACTGCCGGCTGCGGGGTGGCACTGCTGCCTGCGGGGTGGCACTGCCGTATATCTGCCTGGCCACTGCCGGCTGCGGAGTGGCACTGCCGTATATCTGCCTGGCCACTGCCGGCTGCGGGGTGGCACTGCCGTATATCTGCCTGGCCACTGCCGGCTGCGGGGTGCCACTGCTGCCTGCGGGGTGCCACTGCCGGCTGCGGGGTGGCACTGCCGTATATCTGCCTGGCCACTGCCGGCTGCGGGGTGGCACTGCCGTATATCTGCCTGGCCACTGCCGGCTGCGGGGTGGCACTGCTGCCTGCGGGGTGCCACTGCCGTATATCTGCCTGGCCACTGCCGGCTGCGGGGTGCCACTGCCGGCTGCGGGGTGGCACTGCCGTATATCTGCCTGGCCACTGCCGGCTGCGGGGTGGCACTGCCGTATATCTGCCTGGCCACTGCCGGCTGCGGGGTGGCACTGCCGGCTGCGGGGTGGCACTGCCGTATATCTGCCTGGCCACTGCCGGCTGCGGGGTGCCACTGCCGGCTGCGGGGTGGCACTGCCGTATATCTGCCTGGCCACTGCCGGCTGCGGGGTGCCACTGCCGGCTGCGGGGTGCCACTGCCGGCTGCGGGGTGCCACTGCCGTATATCTGCCTGGCCACTGCCGGCTGCGGGGTGCCACTGCCGGCTGCGGGGTGGCACTGCCGTATATCTGCCTGGCCACTGCCGGCTGCGGGGTGCCACTGCCGGCTGCGGGGTGGCACTGCCGTATATCTGCCTGGCCACTGCCGGCTGCGGGGTGCCACTGCCGTATATCTGCCTGGCCACTGCCGGCTGCGGGGTGGCACTGCTGCCTGCGGGGTGCCACTGCCGTATATCTCCTGGCCACTGCCGGCTGCGGGGTGGCACTGCTGCCTGCGGGGTGCCACTGCCGGCTGCGGGTTGGCACTGCCGGATGCGGGGTGGCACTGCCGCCTGCGGGGTGCCACTGCCGGATGCGGGGTGCCACTGCTGCCTGCGGGGTGCCACTGCCGTATATCTGCCTGGCCACTGCCGGCTGCGGGGTGGCACTGCCGGCTGCGGGGTGGCACTGCCGGATGCGGGGTGGCACTGCCGGATGCGGGGTGGCACTGCCGGATGCGGGGTGCCACTGCTGCCTGCGGGGTGGCACTGCCGGATGCGGGGTGCCACTGCTGCCTGCGGGGTGCCACTGCCGGATGCGGAGTGGCACTGCCGGATGCGGGGTGGCACTGCCGGCTGCGGGGTGGCACTGCCGGATGCGGGGTGGCACTGCCGGATGCGGGGTGGCACTGCCGGATGCGGGGTGCCACTGCCGGATGCGGGGTGGCACTGCCGGATGCGGGGTGGCACTGCCGGATGCGGGGTGGCACTGCCGGCTGCGGGGTGGCACTGCCGGATGCGGGGTGGCACTGCCGGATGCGGGGTGCCACTGCCGGATGCGGGGTGGCACTGCCGGATGCGGGGTGGCACTGCCGGATGCGGGGTGGCACTGCCGGATGCGGGGTGGCACTGCCGGATGCGGGGTGGCACTGCCGGCTGCGGGGTGGCACTGCCGGATGCGGGGTGCCACTGCTGCCTGCGGGGTGCCACTGCCGGATGCGGGGTGGCACTGCCGGATGCGGGGTGGCACTGCCGGATGCGGGGTGGCACTGCCGGCTGCGGGGTGGCACTGCCGGATGCGGGGTGGCACTGCCGGATGCGGGGTGCCACTGCCGGATGCGGGGTGGCACTGCCGGATGCGGGGTGGCACTGCCGGATGCGGGGTGGCACTGCCGGATGCGGGGTGGCACTGCCGGATGCGGGGTGGCACTGCCGGATGCGGGGTGGCACTGCCGGCTGCGGGGTGGCACTGCCGGATGCGGGGTGGCACTGCCGGATGCGGGGTGCCACTGCCAGATGCGGGGTGGCACTGCCGGATGCGGGGTGGCACTGCCGGATGCGGGGTGGCACTGCCGGATGCGGGGTGGCACTGCCGGATGCGGGGTGGCACTGCCGGCTGCGGGGTGGCACTGCCGGCTGCGGGGTGGCACTGCCGGATGCGGGGTGCCACTGCTGCCTGCCGCTGTGTGGAGTTGTTCGTGTTGTCGTTGGTGGAGTGATGGTAATGTGTCGGATGTTCTACTAAGCACTTTGTTGTGTTGTGTGCTTTCATTTGGTCCTCCCGAGTCGTCAAATTGTGCAAGCAGTACTCGGATGTCTTTCTGTTCCCTGGTAAATGCACATGTCTCTCCATCAACGAAACACATTTGAGCTGTATAGCTGTGCAGCACAGTTATACAAAACAGACAAGCACATCCTGTGCTTGTCTGCATGGAATCATCGCTAGCTCTTTCGGCATCCCTCCTGACGGGGTGCCACCCCGTGCGTGCGACCCTTGACCCTCAGAACCAGCGCACTTCCCGCTCGATGACGGTCAGCGTCACCACTGAAGACGGCCGGCACATCAGCCGCGCGTGTGCACTCACCGGCTACGCGGCCGAGACGATCGCTGCGGACGCGTACGCGGTGCTGGCCAAGCTCAACACTGCGCAGGAGGGCGACCAGTCGTGGTAGGTGGCGCCACCGTACTGGCAGGGGCGACAGAGGAGCTGCTGTGCCACTGGAGCTGGAGGTCTTATGTAGGAGGGAGTTGCCGGTGGTCGCTGTGGCAGTGGAATTTTATGCATGTACACACATGCACATATAAACGGGACCACTGATGGTCTTTTTGAAGTCATTGCGTTTCATCCGCAACATACTGTGGCTATTATGGGCTCCCTGTGGTATGCTGACGAGTCTAGTGCCCCTATCTCGGGCGACCAGAACCTCTATGATCTATGGAAGACGCATTGTTGATGCTATCTGCCGTGCACACTGCACTCGGCCGCTCCTCAGTGCTGTTGGGATATTGCCGGTTTGTCGCTCTGTCTGTGGCCGTGGTGTGTCTGTGGCCGTGGTGTGTCTGTGGCCGTGGTGTGTCTGTGGCCGTGGTGTGTCTGTGGCCGTGGTGTGTCTGTGGTGTGTCTGTGGCCGTGGTGTGTCTGTGGTGTGTCTGTGGCCGTGGTGTGTCTGTGGTGTGTCTGTGGCCGTGGTGTGTCTGTGGCCGTGGTGTGTCTGTGTGGCCGTGGTGTGTCTGTGGCTGTGGTGTGTCTGTGTCCGTGGTGTGGCCGTGGTGTGTTTGTGGCCGTGGTGTGTCTGTGGCCGTGGTGTGTCTGTGGCCGTGGTGTGTCCGTGGTGTGGCCGTGGTGTGTCCGTGGTGTGTCTGTGGTGTGTCTGTGGCCGTGGTGTGTCTGTGGCCGTGGTGTGGCCGTGGTGTGTCTTGTGTCCGTGGTGTGGCCGTGGTGTGTCTGTGGTGTGTCTGTGGTGTGTCTGTGGTGTGTCTGTGGCCGTGGTGTGTCTGTGGCCGTGGTGTGTCTGTGGTGTGTCTGTGGCCGTGGTGTGTGTGGTGTGTCTGTGGCCGTGGTGTGTCCGTGGTGTGGCCGTGGTGTGTCCGTGGTGTGTCTGTGGTGTGTCTGTGGCCGTGGTGTGTCTGTGGCCGTGGTGTGGCCGTGGTGTGTCTTGTGTCCGTGGTGTGGCCGTGGTGTGGCCGTGGTGTGGCCGTGGTGTGGCCGTGGTGTGTCCGTGGTGTGTCTGTGGCCGTGGTGTGGCCGTGGTGTGTCTGTGGCCGTGGTGTGGCCGTGGCCGTGGTGTGTGTGGCCGTGGTGTGTCTGTGTCCGTGGTGTGTCTGTGTCCGTGGTGTGTCTGTGGCCGTGGTGTGTGTGGTGTGTCTGTGGCCGTGGTGTGTCCGTGGTGTGGCCGTGGTGTGTCCGTGGTGTGTCTGTGGTGTGTCTGTGGTGTGTCTGTGGCCGTGGTGTGTCTGTGGCCGTGGTGTGGCCGTGGTGTGTCTTGTGTCCGTGGTGTGGCCGTGGTGTGGCCGTGGTGTGGCCGTGGTGTGTCTGTGGTGTGTCTGTGGCCGTGGTGTGTGTGTCCGTGGTGTGGCCGTGGTGTGTCTTGTGTCCGTGATGTGGCCGTGGTGTGGCCGTGGTGTGTCTGTGGCCGTGGTGTGGCCGTGGCCGTGGTCGTGGTTTGTCTGTGGCCGTGGTGGTGGAGTGCACGCCTGTTTGGGCTTCACTGACTCGTCTTGTTGACCGCCTTGGCGGGGTGGTACGCCTGCCCGAGGCCGCAGTACGCTTCAGAACCTCCTCTGGTGGTGGAGTGCACGCCTGTTTGGGCTTCACTGACTCGTCTTGTTGACCGCCTTGGCGGGGTGGTACGCCTGCCCGAGGCCGCAGTACGCTTCAGAACCTCCTCTGGTGGTGGAGTGCACGTCTGTTTGCGCTTCACTGACTCGTCTTGTTGACCGCCTTGGCGGGGTGGTACGCCTGCCCGAGGCCGCAGTACGCTTCAGAACCTCCTCTCGTGCTGTAGCTAACGGGTTTTAACCGATGTCAGCGTTTAGGTCGTTCTTGACAAGTGCAACTGGAGCTTAATTCTCGAACAATGCCAGCTATTCCCCCTCCTCACTCTGGTCCCTGGAAGGACTCAAGTTATATTACGTGACATATATAGTTGCCTTTCGGGGATAAAATGCGGTATTGATCACACCTTCGGACGATAGATACCCCAGAATATGTAAACACTTATCATTAACGCCCTCTTTCTGCGGCAAGAGTCTAAGCTATTGTGTACCACGCAGTGCATGCTACTGCGTGTTTAGATGAGCTCGTTGGCTGCAGGTATCCCGATGAAGTTCGCTCCCGGCGCCGCCGGATGTTGGTGTATCTCCCAGTTGGGCCGGTTGGACCATGACTGCTCACATACACATGGCTGCAGCAGCTGCTGCACTTTATGCTGATTTATGCTCCAATTTTCATCTGACGTTTAATTGAGGCGTGGTCTAGCGCCTGGTCTCCGCGTTGTTTTTATTGCGGCAATTTGCTTTGTGTCTGCCGTCGGCAAGATAAATCATCTGCCAGGATACTGCGAACACCGCACTCATAGCTGTCAGCAGATACGTACACATGTTTCTGGATACTCTGCTGGAAGAAATTGGGCATGTTGCTGCTTTTACATGATTGTTTTAGGTTCTATCGAGCGGCACTACAGGTGTATCGAGTTGGGTACCATTTTGTTGATTTGGTCCCGACTGTTTGGATGGTTCGGCTGGGGTTCGAGCCCTTTGTTCCTCTGACGAAGGTTCCTCTGTTCCTCTGACCTCTGTTCAGCATCCTTTTGCACATTATGCGACTGCAGCAATTTGATCGCACTAGTTATTCTAGCTCATGGGTGGAGTTTGATGTCAAAGTTTTTGTTTCCCTTTGTTACGATGATAGTCTTGCAGCAGATCGGATGATCTGATGCCGACAGCAACAGACAAACAGATGTCAGATACTGTATTCAGACTCGTAACCATGCTGCAAACCTATCCCCGCCCGCCGGAGCGGAGTGGGTAGAAAGCCTCCGTCACATCGGTCCTGAACCGCGACAATGGGACGCCGCGTTGCCTCCGTCACTGTTTCTGACTGCCCGAGTATTTCAGGGTGCCCGCACTGGTGAATCTCAGCATCTCGGCCGGCAAGTTCTCCGAGGTACCGACATCGGCGTGCGGCAACATCGCCGACATGTTCTCCCGTCTGCCGTCGACGCCTGGCGCGACTGCCTCCCGCTATTCGCACGGGCCATCCACAGTAAACCAGGGCGCGTCAGGCAGCGCAGACACAGGGGCAACTATGGACCACGCTGAGCTGGGTCAGACTAGTACAGGTAGCTCTTCAAATACTGACGCCAAAGGGACCAGTGGTGACGATGTGAGCGAGGCAGCGGCTGAAACCGAAGTGACTTCAGACCAGTGTACGGATGTTTCATCTGAACCTGAAGTGGGGACTGTGGGGGCAGCTGAGCAGGGCTCTCGGCCAGCCGTCGGCGAGGGACCTTTCCGACCCTGTGGGACAGAGCAGGGCGGAGAGAAGCGACCAGCTGAAGACGCCGACTCCGAGCTACGCTCCAAGTCAGTTCGCACCTGTACGGATGGTGTCGAGGAGATCGACTCGGTCTCCGCCCCGGCCACCAGCAGTGAAGACCAGTCCGCCCCCGCCAGCGTGCCGGTGGTCTCGGGCTTCTTTGCGCGGAAGGAGCGACAGATCCGAGCCCAGCAGGCTGCGGCGGCGGCGGCGGCGGGAGGACCCGCGGTGACTGCCGCCTCCGCCCCCACCCCCGCTCCCGCCGCTGCTCCCCGTCCGTCCAGCCCGGCCCAGGAGCGGAGGGCTGCCGTCAGCCCAGTCCGGTCGGCATCCAGCCCGGTCCGGCGTGGACGCGGGAGGGGCACCTCCGGTCCCTCCCGACGCGGCCGGGGACGGGGCTCCCGACCCACCACCAGCCCGGACAAACGCTCCCGGGTCCGGCCCCCGGCGGCGGCGGCGGCGGCGGAGGACACGCTGGAGCTAGACGGGGACGCTGTGGACGCTGACACACTGGCAGCCCTGCCGGACGACATCCGGCGCGAGGTGGAGCAGCAGCTGGAGCGGCGGCGGCGGAGACAGGAGGAGGAGGCGAACCAGACGCGGAACGGCATCAGGCGCTACCTGAGGACTGCAGCGGCGGTGCGGACCGGGGCCGCGGCGGCAACGACGGCGGCGACCGGGGCCGTGGCGGCTGAGGGTGAGGCTGGAGAGACCGGTGGCAAGAGCGAGGTGGTGACGAGTGAGGGATCAGTGCCGGCGGAAGCGGCGGAGGCCAGCACCGCCAGGACTGGATCAGTGGAGCCATGTGTCGGCGAGCCAGCGGCGCGCGGGCAGATCGGGCCAGACGGGCGGCGTGAGGGGTCACCGTCTGTGGCTGACGCGGTGGTGACACTGCAGCCTGTCGCGGGGCCCTCCGGACCGGAGCGGTCGGCGGACAGCGGGGCGGTGGTGCAGCCTGTCGCGGGGCCCTCCAGACCGGAGCGGTCGGCGGACAGCGGGGCGGTGGTGACCGCATCTGGCTCACCCGCCCCCGTCTCCCGGCCGTCACGCGATCCAGACACCTCAGCGGTGCCTACCGTGACGACCGTGACGACCGCGACTGAGGCAGGCACCTCTGCCGTGTCTGCCGTAACGGTCTCGGACGGCGACGGCCCCTCGGACCGGCCGGCCGCGGGCTCCGTCGCGTCCGACTTCACGCCGTGCCCGCGCTGTGGTCAGCCCGTCTCGCCGTGGGAGCTTCCGGAGCACCTCGACTATCACGTGGCGCTGGAGCTGTCGGAGCAGGTAACGCCGCCGCCTGTCCGGCCCGCGGCCCGCGGCCGCGCCCCCGCCCCCGCCACGCGCAGACGGGGCCGCCTCAGTAAAGTGGAGACGTTGAGGAAAGCCGGGGAGGTGCGGCGGATTGATGTGTTCTTCAAATGAGGCCGGGGGGGGGGGGCGTGTGTGGAGGGTGCGGGTGAGTTCGTAAAGTGAGGTATATCTGGGGATGATCTGTGTGGTAGCTGTAGGCAGCTCAAGAGTGGGAGAAGTGATATGTCGCCGGGGGAAAGTGATGTGTCGATGACGACGATAACCTCAGTGTGTTGTGATGATAGTAGTGATAACTGATACTCTTATTGGTTATGTTCAGTCCACATAGTCTCGTGCTGCTTTTCAGATGTTGTCGCATTTCGTTGAAATAGTCGAGCAGTTGTAAATGACGTTGAAAACGTCAATTGCTGCAAATGTGTTGTTTCCCATCTTTTGGTTTGTGGTAGCCGCTTTCCAACACTATTGCTGTCAATTGATAGTGATTATAGATACGGGATAAGATTACTGACAATAATCACTCAATGGCATGAAGAAAATATCAACTGTCGTAACTGTCCATCGTTCATTAATACTTATCTAGGCAATTTTAAGGTTCCTTTCCAGTATTATAACTTTGCGTATGCATAATCACATAATTCACATTACCGTTTGATTTCACGCTTGTGTTGCAATGGAGCGTATCGCTTGTTCTGGGGAAATGAACATGGCATTGCCACTATGCTCGGCCGATAGCGATTCGTCTGACTAGTTTGTTTGCCTACCATAGTTGGTCCTTAGGCCAGATCTATTTACATATACACCTATTTATACCATGTGTATCCGCATTTGCATGCCTTACTTGTCACATCCATAAAACATGAGATAATAAATATGTCGGAACGCTTTCGTCTTGCAGTTTGTGTAACCAAAGAACACCGCAAGCTCATAACGGGTGGATGCAAGGCGGACTACGATTATAGCGGCTCTCGGTGACTTTGAGTCCTCATCCTTTCAATGTGTTCTTGGGAGTCGGTGACTGAGGCCGTAGCTTATACGGGGTGACACCACATCACTTGCTAACAGGCGAACTACAGTAGTTGGAATTCAAGCCGACACACCGATACCAGGACAAAATTCCTTGCAGCGGTGGCGCGTCTACAAATCATATCACGACGCTCTGCTTCTTTTGAAGTCCGCAGTCGTCTCGGCCGTCCCCCGGCGCGTAGTCACCGTGTTGTTGCAGCGCTCACAGGCGCGTGTTGTGTGTCGCGACCTCTTGTCGCTATTTGTGTTCACCTCCCATCTCCCCTATTGTTTACCGTGCTGACACGCGGCTTCATCAAAGTCGGCGCGGCCGAGATATGATTTGTTGTCCCGGGAACTTGCCGATAAACTGGGCGCCGTGACACATCGGGCTATTAGTCGCCGTCCGCTGCCCCGTTTGAAGTGGTGCCTCTGTCACAAACCGGCGGCCAAGTCCGTGCTGCTCAGAGTTCGCTGCAGCGTGTGTTCTGAGTCGTATCTCGTCGGCTAAAACCCACCGGGCGGGCTTCCATTGCTGAGCGCACTAAGCATAGCGATACGCGCACGCTCCGGGTTCTAATCAGCTTGCAATTAACCCCCTCAGGTCGGCGCGCGCGCCAGGCGAGCAGGTCGGCCGGCCCCGCCTGTTAGCGCATGCGCAGTGGCCGGCGGACAGCAGAAGACGGGCGGCGGTCGCGTGTGTACGGCCGGGCGGGCGGCAGTGGGAGGCGGTGCTCCGTGGTGAGAGGTTCCGCGCGTGCCGCTCCCGGTCTGATCGCTGGCCACGAGGCTCCCTGCCTGGCCATGGCTGCCAGCATGGACCGCGCGGTTCTCTGGCTCTGTCTAGGTAGGTGCTGGGACCGACTCTGGTCATCGTGGATCGATCCTCAGCCCGGTGACTGAGGGTGCGGTGGTCACAGCTCGCTGACTAAGGGGTCATCCCCGCCCCGGTCGATACTACGGCTCCTGTAGCTGACACCCGGAGCCCACCGAAAAATGGCCCCTTGGCACGCAGACCTGGGGTGCATTTAAAGGTGTCTGTGGTGAGCCGTCGGGCCCGACGAATGTACAGGATAATGTTTTGATTTTTCAGTACCCGCGACGTTAAGTGAAAATATTCCTGAATATGATGATTTGTGGTCACTGCTCGCTTACTTTGGTGCTGGTTCGGCATAATTGTGTAGAGCGAACTGACGGGCGTGTCGCGGGGACGACGGGAAGTGAGGACATGTTTGACATTGTTGGCACGCCGCGGGAGCGCGAATCGCCCGCCTGAGCCGACGTAGCCACAGCCTCTAAACCGACCACACTTTTAACACACCGAGGCTGTCAGTGGAAGCCCTGGGCTGGCGACAATCGTGCGCGGCGCGCTGGCGTTGCACGTGCGACTTGGGAGTCTGGTGAATATCTGGAATTCAGCCCTAACGGACACAGAGCTCTGGATCTGAATCGGCGAGTCGACTCGTTTGTCAGGCGTATACGGTGATTGCTATGAACACTGAATAGTGAAGACGCCTACCCTTCCTCGCCAGATCACTTATCCTGACCCGTACCCAGGGGTGTCGCCTCATCGGGGGCGAAGAGAATGGCATCCTATCCACCATTCCCGTCTCTCCACATGTGTTGTCTGTCGGCGCGGAGACTTCAAACGGCTTCAAACATTCACTGTATCCTTCCCGCGTTCACCTGGCGGCTTCACCCTTACATGCGGTCCTTGGAGTCTGTGTTCTCAGTCTACTTGTATTCTCAGCCCACGTCCTGCCTGTGTGATCGGCCGCCCGCATGACCTCATGGGCAGCCCTGCCAGTCATTTGGGAACACTGACGCCTATTGACTCTTGGGCCCATTCCTGCGAGTCCCCTCCAATGAGGTGGTCAGCCGTGGTTGGCTGTGGTCCCTGTGGTCCATGTGGTCCATGTGGTCCATGTGGTCCATGTGGTCCCTGTGGTCCATGTGGTCCCTGTGGTCCCTGTGGTCCATGTGGTCCCTGTGTTCCTGTGGTCCATGTGGGCCCTGTGGTCCATGTGGTCCCTGTGGTCCATGTGGTCCATGTGGTCCCTGTGGTCCCTGTGGTCCCTGTGGTCCCTGTGGTCCCTGTGGTCCCTGTGGTCCATGTGGCACATGTGGTCCTTTTCAGTGGTCTAGCATTGTGATGAGACCAACGTCCGTTCATTGCTGGTCATTCCGATGTCACTGCTGGCCGAGGTGTGCCGTGTGGTCCTGGTCATTCCGATGTCACTGCTGACTGAGGTGTGCCGTGTGGTCCTGGTCATTCCGATGTCACTGCTGGCTGAGGTGTGCCGTGAGGTCCTGTTCATTCCGATGTCACTGCTGGCTGAGGTGTGCCGTGTGGTGCTGGTCATTCCGATGTCACTGCTGGCTGAGGTGTGCCGTGTGGTGCTGGTCATTCCGATGTCACTGCTGGCTGAGGTGTGCCGTGTGGTGTGTGGTGCTGGTCATTCCGATGTCACTGCTGGCTGAGGTGTGCCGTGTGGTGCTGGTCATTGTGATGTCACTGCTGGCTGAGGTGTGCCGTGTGGTCCTGTTCATTCCGATGTCACTGCTGGCTGAGGTGTGCCGTGTGGTGCTGGTCATTCCGATGTCACTGCTGACTGAGGTGTGCCGTGTGGTGCTGGTCATTCCGATGTCACTGCTGGCTGAGGTGTGCCGTGAGGTCCTGTTCATTCCGATGTCACTGCTGGCTGAGGTGTGCCGTGTGGTGTGTGGTGCTGGTCATTCCGATGTCACTGCTGGCTGAGGTGTGCCGTGTGGTGCTGGTCATTCCGATGTCACTGCTGGCTGAGGTGTGCCGTGAGGTCCTGTTCATTCCGATGTCACTGCTGGCTGTGGTGTGCCGTGTGGTGTGTGGTCCTGGTCATTCCGATGTCACTGCTGGCTGAGGTGTGCCGTGTGGTGCTGGTCATTCCGATGTCACTGCTGGCTGAGGTGTGCCGTGTGGTCCTGGTCATTCCGATGTCACTGCTGGCTGAGGTGTGCCGTGTGGTGTGTGGTGCTGGTCATTCCGATGTCACTGCTGGCTGAGATGTGGTGTTTGGTCCTGTTCATTCCGATGTCACTGCTGGCTGAGGTGTGCCGTGTGGTCCTGGTCATTCCGATGTCACTGCTGGCTGAGGTGTGCCGTGTGGTGCTGGTCATTCCGATGTCACTGCTGGCTGAGGTGTGCCGTGTGGTGTGTGGTGCTGGTCATTCCGATGTCACTGCTGGCTGAGGTGTGCCGTGTGGTCCTGGTCATTCCGATGTCACTGCTGGCTGAGGTGTGCCGTGTGGTGCTGGTCATTCCGATGTCACTGCTGGCTGAGGTGTGCCGTGTGGTCCTGGTCATTCCGATGTCACTGCTGGCTGAGGTGTGCCGTGTGGTCCTGTTCATTCCGATGTCACTGCTGGCTGAGGTGTGCCGTGTGGTCCTGGTCATTCCGATGTCACTGCTGGCTGAGGTGTGCCGTGAGGTCCTGTTCATTCCGATGTCACTGCTGGCTGAGGTGTGCCGTGTGGTCCTGGTCATTGTGATGTCACTGCTGGCTGAGGTGTGCCGTGTGGTGCTGGTCATTCCGATGTCACTGCTGGCTGAGGTGTGCCGTGTGGTGCCAGGGGCGGATCCAGGGAAACTTTTCGGGAGGGGCACATCATACTTCAAGGGGCCCTCGAGCTGAAAAGGGCCCCGTGCGTTTTTGCGAGTCTGAAAGGGCCTCCAGTCGGTCTGAGTGTATTTTCAGGTAGGAGAAAGCCCTTGACAAGCCTAAGAGGGCCATCGTCAGGCCATCGTCAGGCCCTATGCAGGGGCGTCGCCGACAATTTTTAAGTGGGGGGTCGGCTGAAATGAGAGAGAAAAAATGTAACCACATTTGTTCTGCGTGTATTTAAGCCTTTGCAACATTTGTAATGCCAGTGGATTTTCATGTTACAGTAGGTACTTGTTATTTAGCGCCGCCAAGCGCAGAAAAATTCTTACAGGTTGGCCTGATAAAACCCAGAATTACAGGCGATGGACCTTGTAGAGGATAAGAAGCTAACATTGTATTAATTAATTAAGCGTTACGACGAACCGAAAACGATGACTATGGCTTCGTTATGATGATGGCCACCGACAAGGGCGCCGCCACCTTCCGAAAGTTGGGGGCGGGGGGGGGGGGGGGGGACGGAGGCATTCTGAAATCGATTCTTGCCATGCAACGTCCATAGGCGTAATGTTAAAATCAGAAAATGTTTGGGGGGACATATCCCCCCGTCCCCCCTGTGGCGGAGCCCCTGGCCACCGATGTGACGCCGCGAAGCGGCGTGAAAAATTGAATTTTAGGTCGTGGAAAACGAAATTGTAATATTCGAACCAGACCGTGAGTGGAGCCAAGCCTCAAGTAATCCCTTTTCCGGGTTGCATATCTCGGTATGATGCAAAATATTTAAATGAAGGTGGTTTTTCATATACATTAGCTAGCCTCGGATAGTAAATCACGATGACCGGTGGCAGTCAGCGCTCAATAGTATATATGATAATAATAACTGTATATGCATATGTACCGAACTGTAACAAACAACTGGTAACAGTGCAAATGGTTTCGAAGCAGCAATAAGCAAAACGACTTTTCCGCGCATAAATGGTCCCTGTGGATCTGTAGGAGCCTGAGGGGAGATGGCTTGGGAAGATGGTCCTGGCTTGGCCCCCACTATTAGCTCTTCCAGGTCCAGCAAGTTGGGCACCGCTGGAGCAGCTTCCGCGGGTGCCGATGCCCGTGTCGCTGCGTTCGCGTCCCCCTTTCGAAACTCGGCAGACTAGCTAAACATGTATCCCGCTTAACCCTATTTGTAACAGGGGGGGGGGGGATTCTGCCCCCCCCCCCCTCATGTTTTTCGCAGATATCTCCAGAACGGCTGGGAGCAGGCCCATGGCATTTTTGAAATTTTCCTAGAATTGAATTCCGCATTTGGAGTCAAAATTTAGAGTTCTTAATCTGAACAGAGGCGGTTTCAGGGCACGGTTTTGGGAGGGTTCGGCGGCGATATTTGGCGATAATACGGAAATGCGATCTTCACGGTTTCTTCCTAACTACCTCAAGTGTGAAGGAGTTACATCGGTTTACGGTGATTGCAACAAGTGCAAATTAGTTGATGTTAATGAAATATCATAAAAATTGCACGGCAGAGGCGGTTTCAGGGGCTTGAAAGGGGGGGGGGGGTCCAGGAAGTATTCAATGCTCTGCGGGAAGTAAATAGAGCGATGTAAGGAGCATTTATAGCTATCAAGATGTAAAAGATAGCTTCTCCTTCCATTATTTTAATAATTTATTACATATAGAGTTGCAGGGGCGTGTTCAGGCACATGCAAAGGGGGGTGACTGGCATGGTGATGACGATATGCCAGCGATTACGGCGCAATAGACGGTTAACTTATAATGATATATGCACATATGAGGCCAGGAGAGGGAATACAATCATTTGTGTTGCAGAGGCGCGCTCAGGAATGGAAGCAAGGGAGTCATATTATTGCAAGGAAACTAAGATGCATGGGCCTACAATGGCATAACATACTGCAGTTTTCGGATGAAACGCGCCACAGGGTACCCTACGAACGATTATGAGATAATAGGCGAGTCCAGGTAGGGTAAAAAGGGGGGTAAGCAATGTTAATTGAAGTTGTAAGTGAAATCGTCACTGTTGACTAGTTAGTATCATAATAGCGGATAATATACTTATCAAAAGGTCTTGCGCCTCTCCAGTTGGATCCTGGATGCGTCATGATGAAGTACAACATGCAAAATGGAACTATCTACGATCAGTAACATATTTATAGAGCTGGGTAGCAACATGCCTGCGGTTAATATTTTTCCTATTTGACCTCCCTTTTTCACTAACCTGGTACCGCCTATGGCGAAAAATATGATTTATAACTGTGTTTTCTAATGGCACAATAACATACCATTTCATTTATTAAAAAAAACATACAAAAAAAGTTTTATTCCGCATTTACTTCACCCCCATATTGAGTGACCTGCACACGCCTATTATTTTTGAATTTTCAAAAGTGATCGCCATATATAAATCATAAATCTCCAATTAAATCTATCGATTCCCATTGGTTGTGTTACAATCGGTTGATAAACATGACAGCTGTGTTGGATGATATATAACAATAAAATTTGTAGTTTTTGCCCCCCTGTTGCCCCCTATCAAAAATGTCGATTTTTTAAAAAGAAATGTAGATCGTGATGAGGGGAACCAAACGCCGTTTGATTTTTGAAAATCGGATGGGTAGATCTCGAGATCTCCTGGGGGCGAAATCCGCCCCCCCCCCTGTTACAAATAGGAGTAGCCAGGAGCCTGTTACAAATAGGGTTACAAGTTAATATTTTATGAAGAGAGTGGGACCTGGGGTCAGCAATTACCGCCAAGAGCCTCTGCCAGACATTTAATGGAATTAATTTTCCCATTTTCCAAATTTGTATAAGCAATTGCGAAACTGGTGTCATGCCGCGAAGCGTCGCGAAATTTTCCCGGTTTTTAAACTTTGGAATAATAGCGGAATTTTGACTGTTGCAAGGACAATTTTTACGATAAATTGTTAACTTTCCCCGAAAAAAGTGTGTGCGTTCGGGGGGGGCGGTCGACCCCCCACCTTCTGAGAGTTGATGTCCGGACCCTCTCCTTCCCGACCCCCCGTCGGTGACGCCCCTCACCCTGTCAGTCTTGTAGGGCCCTTGCAAGACTTGAGAGCGCCCTATGCTGGTCTGGAGGACCACTGGTAGGTTTGAAAGGGCCCTCGGTCGTGCTGAGAGGGTCCTGTGCCGGTGTGAGAGGGCCCTAAGGTCGGTAAGAGAAGTCCCTCAGTCTCTTTGAGTGTACTATCGATGGGCCTGCGAGGGCCCTGTCTAAGCCTGGAGAGCCATTGCCAGACTTGAATGGCCCTCCGTCCGTTTGAGAGAGCCATTGCCAGGCCTGAAAGGGCTCAGACCAGGCCTCTGGCTCAGGCGGGCCCAAATGGCTCGCCTGGTGTCCGGTATGGGGTCCTCTGTCGCCTAGTAAAGGCCCTCTCAGACCGGCTTAGGACCATCTGAGGCCTGGAAAGGATCCTCTCAAACAGGCGCAGGCCCTTTTCAGGTCCGTCAAGGGCTATCTCTGACTAATGTAGTGCCCAGGGTTGTGCTTGACTCCGAGTCGGTGAGTCAAATTTGACTCAAAACTGACTCAACTCAACTTGAATCAGAGTCGAGTCGCTTAAGAAAAATAGGGACGCAACTTGAGTCAGAGTTGAGTCACATGGATGTCGCTTGAGTCAAAGTTGAGTCGTCTGGATGCTGCTCAAGTCAAAGTTGAGTCGATTCATCTTCTTACGAGTCAGAGTCACATCTGACGAGAAAAACAAATCCTAGCAACTAAATAATCAAGGCGTCCAAACAATGTTCTATAGTGTGAGAGTGTGAGTTTTGGGTGTTTTTCAAACCCACTGAAAGGGCTCTCCTCCCGAGCGTTGAAAGGGCCCTATTCCCGAGCATTGAAAGGGCCCAGCAGACCCTCTGACCTGCACATGGGACCTTTGAACTTCCCAGGGGCCCTCTGGTCTGTCCAGGGACACTCCAGCCTGCTTAGGGACCCTTTCGACCTGAAAGGGACTGCGCTGGCTGCTTTGTCGCCCTGCCGACATGCCCAGGGGCCCTCCGGCCTGCCCAGGGGCCCTCTATGCTGTCTAGGGGCCATTCGGCATGTGCAGGGCTCTTCTGACTCGCCCAGGGGCCCTTTCGGTCTAGCCAGGATCCCTCTGACCTGGACAGGGGCCCTTTGAACTTCCATGGGGCCCTCTGGTCTTTCAGAGAGGGCCCTGTTGGCTCTTAGGACCTCTGAAGTGCTCTACACTCTATAAAGACCACTTTGCGTGGTCTCTTAGAGAGCCCATGATACCGCGCTTCGCGCGGTATCGTCGGCCCTTTTCGGCGCGCTACGCGCACCGAAAAGGGCCCTCCTCAGAAGTTTCGGGAGGGGCACGTGCCCCCTGTGCCCTCCCCCTGGATCCGCCCCTGTGTGGTGCTGATCATTCCGATGTCACTGCTGGCTGAGGTGTGCCGTGTGGTCCTGTTCATTCCGATGTCACTGCTGGCTGAGGTGTGCCGTGTGGTGCTGATCATTCCGATGTCACTGCTGACTGAGGTGTGCCGTGTGGTGTGTGGTGCTGGTCATTCCGATGTCACTGCTGGCTGAGGTGTGCCGTGAGGTCCTGTTCATTCCGATGTCACTGCTGGCTGAGGTGTGCCGTGTGGTGCTGATCATTCCGATGTCACTGCTGGCTGAGGTGTGCCGTGTGGTGCTGATCATTCCGATGTCACTGCTGGCTGAGGTGTGCCGTGTGGTGCTGGTCATTCCGATGTCACTGCTGGCTGAGGTGTGCCGTGTGGTGTGTGGTGCTGGTCATTCCGATGTCACTGCTGGCTGAGGTGTGCCGTGTGGTCCTGTTCATTCCGATGTCACTGCTGGCTGAGGTGTGCCGTGTGGTGCTGGTCATTCCGATGTCACTGCTGGCTGAGGTGTGCCGTGTGGTCCTGGTCATTGTGATGTCACTGCTGGCTGAGGTGTGCCGTGAGGTCCTGTTCATTCCGATGTCACTGCTGGCTGTGGTGTGCCGTGTGGTGTGTGGTCCTGGTCATTCCGATGTCACTGCTGGCTGAGGTGTGCCGTGTGGTCCTGGTCATTGTGATGTCACTGCTGGCTGAGGTGTGCCGTGTGGTGCTGGTCATTCCGATGTCACTGCTGGCTGAGGTGTGCCGTGTGGTGGGTGGTGCTGGTCATTCCGATGTCACTGCTGGCTGAGGTGTGCCGTGTGGTGCTGGTCATTCCGATGTCACTGCTGGCTGAGGTGTGCCGTGTGGTGTGTGGTGCTGGTCATTCCGATGTCACTGCTGGCTGAGGTGTGCCGTGTGGTGCTGGTCATTCCGATGTCACTGCTGGCTGAGGTGTGCCGTGTGGTGCTGATCATTCCGATGTCACTGCTGGCTGAGGTGTGCCGTGTGGTCCTGTTCATTCCGATGTCACTGCTGGCTGAGGTGTGCCGTGTGGTCCTGTTCATTCCGATGTCACTGCTGGCTGAGGTGTGCCGTGTGGTCCTGTTCATTCCGATGTCACTGCTGGCTGAGGTGTGCCGTGTGGTCCTGTTCATTCCGATGTCACTGCTGGCTGAGGTGTGCCGTGTGGTGCTGATCATTCCGATGTCACTGCTGGCTGAGGTGTACCGTGTGGTCCTGTTCATTCCGATGTCACTGCTGGCTGAGGTGTGCAGTGTGGTCCTGTTCATTCCGATGTCACTGCTGGCTGAGGTGTGCCGTGTGGTCCTGTTCATTCCGATGTCACTGCTGGCTGAGGTGTGTCGTGTGGTGCTGGTCATTCCGATGTCACTGCTGGCTGAGGTGTGCCGTGTGGTCCTGTTCATTCCGATGTCACTGCTGGCTGAGGTGTGTCGTGTGGTGCTGGTCATTCCGATGTCACTGCTGGCTGAGGTGTGCCGTGTGGTCCTGTTCATTCCGATGTCACTGCTGGCTGAGGTGTGCCGTGTGGTCCTGTTCATTCCGATGTCACTGCTGGCTGAGGTGTGCCGTGTGGTGCTGGTCATTCCGATGTCACTGCTGGCTGAGGTGTGCCGTGTGGTCCTGTTCATTCCGATGTCACTGCTGGCTGAGGTGTGCCGTGTGGTGTGTGGTGCTGGTCATTCCGATGTCACTGCTGGCTGAGGTGTGCCGTGTGGTGCTGATCATTCCGATGTCACTGCTGGCTGAGGTGTGCCGTGTGGTCCTGTTCATTCCGATGTCACTGCTGGCTGAGGTGTGCCGTGTGGTCCTGGTCATTGTGATGTCACTGCTGGCTGAGGTGTGCCGTGTGGTCCTGTTCATTCCGATGTCACTGCTGGCTGAGGTGTGCCGTGTGGTCCTGGTCATTCCGATGTCACTGCTGGCTGAGATGTGGTGTTTGGTCCTGTTCATTCCGATGTCACTGCTGGCTGACGTGTGCCGTGTGGTGCTGGTCATTCCGATGTCACTGCTGGCTGAGGTGTGCCGTGTGCCGTGTGGTCCTGGTGATTCCGATGTCACTGCTGGCTGAGGTGTGGTGTTTGGTCCTGTTCATTCCGATGTCACTGCTGGCTGAGGTGTGGTGTTTGGTCCTGTTCATTCCGATGTCACTGCTGGCTGAGGTGTGCCGTGTGGTGCTGGTCATTGTGATGTCACTGCTGGCTGAGGTGTGCCGTGTGGTCCTGTTCATTCCGATGTCACTGCTGGCTGAGGTGTGCCGTGTGGTCCTGTTCATTCCGATGTCACTGCTGGCTGAGGTGTGCCGTGTGGTGCTGGTCATTGTGATGTCACTGCTGGCTGAGGTGTGCCGTGTGGTCCTGTTCATTCCGATGTCACTGCTGGCTGAGGTGTGCCGTGTGGTGCTGGTCATTCCGATGTCACTGCTGACTGAGGTGTGCCGTGTGGTGCTGGTCATTCCGATGTCACTGCTGGCTGAGGTGTGCCGTGTGGTGCTGGTCATTCCGATGTCACTGCTGGCTGAGGTGTGCCGTGTGGTGCTGGTCATTCCGATGTCACTGCTGGCTGAGGTGTGCCGTGTGGTGTGTGGTGCTGGTCATTCCGATGTCACTGCTGGCTGAGGTGTGCCGTGTGGTGCTGGTCATTCCGATGTCACTGCTGGCTGAGGTGTGCCGTGTGGTGCTGGTCATTCCGATGTCACTGCTGGCTGAGGTGTGCCGTGTGGTGCTGGTCATTCCGATGTCACTGCTGGCTGAGGTGTGCCGTGTGGTGCTGGTCATTCCGATGTCACTGCTGGCTGAGGTGTGCCGTGTGCCGTGTGGTGCTGATCATTCCGATGTCACTGCTGGCTGAGGTGTGCCGTGTGGTGCTGGTCATTCCGATGTCACTGCTGGCTGAGGTGTGCCGTGTGGTGCTGGTCATTCCGATGTCACTGCTGGCTGAGGTGTGCCGTGTGGTGCTGGTCATTCCGATGTCACTGCTGGCTGAGGTGTGCCGTGTGGTGCTGGTCATTCCGATGTCACTGCTGGCTGAGGTGTGCCGTGTGGTGCTGGTCATTCCGATGTCACTGCTGGCTGAGGTGTGCCGTGTGGTGCTGGTCATTCCGATGTCACTGCTGGCTGAGGTGTGCCGTGTGGTGCTGGTCATTCCGATGTCACTGCTGGCTGAGGTGTGCCGTGTGGTGCTGGTCATTCCGATGTCACTGCTGGCTGAGGTGTGCCGTGTGGTCCTGGTCATTCCGATGTCACTGCTGGCTGAGGTGTGCCGTGTGGTGTGTGGTGCTGGTCATTCCGATGTCACTGCTTGCTGAGGTGTGCCGTGTGGTCCTGGTCATTCCGATGTCACTGCTGGCTGAGGTGTGCCGTGTGGTGCTGGTCATTCCGATGTCACTGCTGGCTGAGGTGTGCCGTGTGGTGCTGGTCATTCCGATGTCACTGCTGGCTGAGGTGTGCCGTGTGCCGTGTGGTCCTGGTCATTCCGATGTCACTGCTGGCTGAGGTGTGCCGTGTGGTCCTGGTCATTCCGATGTCACTGCTGGCTGAGGTGTGCCGTGTGGTCCTGTTCATTCCGATGTCACTGCTGGCTGAGGTGTGCCGTGTGGTCCTGTTCATTCCGATGTCACTGCTGGCTGAGGTGTGCCGTGTGGTCCTGTTCATTCCGATGTCACTGCTGGCTGAGGTGTGCCGTGTGGTGCTGGTCATTCCGATGTCACTGCTGGCTGAGGTGTGCCGTGTGGTCCTGTTCATTCCGATGTCACTGCTGGCTGAGGTGTGCCGTGTGGTCCTGTTCATTCCGATGTCACTGCTGGCTGAGGTGTGCCGTGTGGTGCTGGTCATTCCGATGTCACTGCTGGCTGAGGTGTGCCGTGTGGTGCTGATCATTCCGATGTCACTGCTGGCTGAGGTGTGCCGTGTGGTCCTGTTCATTCCGATGTCACTGCTGGCTGAGGTGTGCCGTGTGGTGCTGGTCATTCCGATGTCACTGCTGGCTGAGGTGTGCCGTGTGGTGCTGGTCATTCCGATGTCACTGCTGGCTGAGGTGTGCCGTGTGCCGTGTGGTGCTGATCATTCCGATGTCACTGCTGGCTGAGGTGTGCCGTGTGGTGCTGGTCATTCCGATGTCACTGCTGGCTGAGGTGTGCCGTGTGGTCCTGTTCATTCCGATGTCACTGCTGGCTGAGGTGTGCCGTGTGGTCCTGGTCATTCCGATGTCACTGCTGGCTGAGGTGTGCCGTGTGCCGTGTGGTCCTGGTGATTCCGATGTCACTGCTGGCTGAGGTGTGCCGTGTGGTCCTGTTCATTCCGATGTCACTGCTGGCTGAGGTGTGCCGTGTGGTCCTGGTCATTCCGATGTCACTGCTGGCTGAGGTGTGCCGTGTGCCGTGTGGTCCTGGTCATTCCGATGTCACTGCTGGCTGAGGTGTGCCGTGTGGTCCTGTTCATTCCGATGTCACTGCTGGCTGAGGTGTGCCGTGTGGTGTGTGGTGCTGGTCATTCCGATGTCATTGCTGGCTGAGGTGTGCCGTGTGGTCCTGTTCATTCCGATGTCACTGCTGGCTGAGGTGTGCCGTGTGGTGTGTGGTGCTGGTCATTCCGATGTCACTGCTGGCTGAGGTGTGCCGTGTGGTCCTGTTCATTCCGATGTCACTGCTGGCTGAGGTGTGCCGTGTGGTCCTGGTCATTCCGATGTCACTGCTGGCTGAGGTGTGCCGTGTGGTCCTGGTCATTGTGATGTCACTGCTGGCTGAGGTGTGCAGTGTGGTGCTGGTCATTCCGATGTCACTGCTGGCTGAGGTGTGCCGTGTGGTCCTGGTCATTCCGATGTCACTGCTGGCTGAGGTGTGCCGTGTGCCGTGTGGTCCTGGTGATTCCGATGTCACTGCTGGCTGAGTTGTGGTGTTTGGTCCTGTTCATTCCGATGTCACTGCTGGCTGATATGTGGTGTTTGGTCCTGTTCATTCCGATGCCACTGCTGGCTGAGGTGTGCCGTGTGGTCCTGGTCATTCCGATGTCACTGCTGGCTGAGATGTGGTGTTTGGTCCTGTTCATTCCGATGTCACTGCTGGCTGAGGTGTGCCGTGTGGTCCTGGTCATTCCGATGTCACTGCTGGCTGAGGTGTGGTGTTTGGTCCTGTTCATTCCGATGTCACTGCTGGCTGAGGTGTGCCGTGTGGTCCTGGTCATTGTGATGTCACTGCTGGCTGAGGTGTGCCGTGTGGTCCTGTTCATTCCGATGTCACTGCTGGCTGAGGTGTGCCGTGTGGTCCTGGTCATTCCGATGTCACTGCTGGCTAAGATGTGGTGTGGTCCTGGTCATTCCGATGTCACTGCTGGCTGAGGTGTGCCGTGTGGTCCTGGTCATTCCGATGTCACTGCTGGCTAAGATGTGGTGTGGTCCTGGTCATTCCGATGTCACTGCTGGCTGAGGTGTGCCGTGTGGTCCTGTTCATTCCGATGTCACTGCTGGCTGAGGTGTGCCGTGTGGTCCTGGTCATTCCGATGTCACTGCTGGCTGAGGTGTGCCGTGTGGTCCTGGTCATTCCGATGTCACTGCTGGCTGAGGTGTGCCGTGTGGTGCTGATCATTCCGATGTCACTGCTGGCTGAGGTGTGCCGTGTGGTCCTGTTCATTCCGATGTCACTGCTGGCTGAGGTGTGCCGTGTGGTGCTGATCATTCCGATGTCACTGCTGGCTGAGGTGTGCCGTGTGGTCCTGTTCATTCCGATGTCACTGCTGGCTGAGGTGTGCCGTGTGGTGCTGGTCATTCCGATGTCACTGCTGGCTGAGGTGTGCCGTGTGGTCCTGGTCATTCCGATGTCACTGCTGGCTGAGGTGTGCCGTGTGGTGTGTGGTCCTGGTCATTCCGATGTCACTGCTGGCTGAGGTGTGCCGTGTGGTCCTGGTCATTCCGATGTCACTGCTGGCTAAGATGTGGTGTGGTCCTGGTCATTCCGATGTCACTGCTGGCTGAGGTGTGCCGTGTGGTCCTGGTCATTCCGATGTCACTGCTGGCTAAGATGTGGTGTGGTCCTGGTCATTCCGATGTCACTGCTGGCTGAGGTGTGCCGTGTGGTCCTGGTCATTCCGATGTCACTGCTGGCTAAGATGTGGTGTGGTCCTGGTCATTCCGATGTCACTGCTGGCTGAGATGTGCCGTGTGGTCCTGGTCATTCCGATGTCACTGCTGGCTGAGGTGTGCCGTGTGGTCCTGGTCATTCCGATGTCACTGCTGGCTGAGGTGTGCCGTGTGGTCCTGGTCATTCCGATGTCACTGCTGGCTGAGGTGTGCCGTGTGGTGTGTGGTCCTGGTCATTCCGATGTCACTGCTGGCTGAGGTGTGCCGTGTGGTGCTGGTCATTGTGATGTCACTGCTGGCTGAGGTGTGCCGTGTGGTCCTGGTCATTCCGATGTCACTGCTGGCTGAGGTGTGCCGTGTGGTGCTGGTCATTGTGATGTCACTGCTGGCTGAGGTGTGCCGTGTGGTCCTGTTCATTCCGATGTCACTGCTGGCTAAGATGTGGTGTGGTCCTGTTCATTCCGATGTCACTGCTGGCTGAGGTGTGGTGTGGTCCTGTTCATTCCGATGTCACTGCTGGCTGAGGTGTGGTGTGGTCCTGGTCATTCCGATGTCACTGCTGGCTGAGATGTGCCGTGTGGTCCTGGTCATTGTGATGTCACTGCTGGCTGAGGTGTGCCGTGTGGTCCTGTTCATTCCGATGTCACTGCTGGCTAAGATGTGGTGTGGTCCTGTTCATTCCGATGTCACTGCTGGCTAAGATGTGGTGTGGTCCTGGTCATTCCGATGTCACTGCTGGCTGAGGTGTGGTGTGGTCCTGTTCATTCCGATGTCACTGCTGGCTGAGGTGTGGTGTGGTCCTGGTCATTCCGATGTCACTGCTGGCTGAGGTGTGGTGTGGTCCTGGTCATTCCGATGTCACTGCTGGCTGAGGTGTGGTGTGGTCCTGGTCATTCCGATGTCACTGCTGGCTGAGGTGTGCCGTGTGGTCCTGGTCATTCCGATGTCACTGCTGGCTAAGATGTGGTGTGGTCCTGGTCATTCCGATGTCACTGCTGGCTGAGATGTGCCGTGTGGTCCTGGTCATTCCGATGTCACTGCTGGCTGAGGTGTGCCGTGTGGTCCTGGTCATCCCGATGTCACTGCTGGCTGAGGTGTGGTGTGGTCCTGGTCATCCCGATGTCACTGCTGGCTGAGGTGTGCCGTGTGGTGCTGGTCATTCCGATGTCACTGCTGGCTGAGGTGTGGTGTTTGGTCCTGTTCATTCCGATGTCACTGCTGGCTGAGGTGTGCCGTGTGGTGCTGGTCATTCCGATGTCACTGCTGGCTGAGGTGTGCCGTGTGGTCCTGGTCATTCCGATGTCACTGCTGGCTGAGGTGTGCCGTGTGGTGTGTGGTGCTGGTCATTCCGATGTCATTGCTGGCTGAGGTGTGCCGTGTGGTCCTGTTCATTCCGATGTCACTGCTGGCTGAGGTGTGCCGTGTGGTGTGTGGTGCTGGTCATTCCGATGTCACTGCTGGCTGAGGTGTGCCGTGTGGTCCTGTTCATTCCGATGTCACTGCTGGCTGAGGTGTGCCGTGTGGTCCTGGTCATTCCGATGTCACTGCTGGCTGAGGTGTGCCGTGTGGTCCTGGTCATTGTGATGTCACTGCTGGCTGAGGTGTGCAGTGTGGTGCTGGTCATTCCGATGTCACTGCTGGCTGAGGTGTGCCGTGTGGTCCTGGTCATTCCGATGTCACTGCTGGCTGAGGTGTGCCGTGTGCCGTGTGGTCCTGGTGATTCCGATGTCACTGCTGGCTGAGTTGTGGTGTTTGGTCCTGTTCATTCCGATGTCACTGCTGGCTGATATGTGGTGTTTGGTCCTGTTCATTCCGATGCCACTGCTGGCTGAGGTGTGCCGTGTGGTCCTGGTCATTCCGATGTCACTGCTGGCTGAGATGTGGTGTTTGGTCCTGTTCATTCCGATGTCACTGCTGGCTGAGGTGTGCCGTGTGGTCCTGGTCATTCCGATGTCACTGCTGGCTGAGGTGTGGTGTTTGGTCCTGTTCATTCCGATGTCACTGCTGGCTGAGGTGTGCCGTGTGGTCCTGGTCATTGTGATGTCACTGCTGGCTGAGGTGTGCCGTGTGGTCCTGTTCATTCCGATGTCACTGCTGGCTGAGGTGTGCCGTGTGGTCCTGGTCATTCCGATGTCACTGCTGGCTAAGATGTGGTGTGGTCCTGGTCATTCCGATGTCACTGCTGGCTGAGGTGTGCCGTGTGGTCCTGGTCATTCCGATGTCACTGCTGGCTAAGATGTGGTGTGGTCCTGGTCATTCCGATGTCACTGCTGGCTGAGGTGTGCCGTGTGGTCCTGTTCATTCCGATGTCACTGCTGGCTGAGGTGTGCCGTGTGGTCCTGGTCATTCCGATGTCACTGCTGGCTGAGGTGTGCCGTGTGGTCCTGGTCATTCCGATGTCACTGCTGGCTGAGGTGTGCCGTGTGGTGCTGATCATTCCGATGTCACTGCTGGCTGAGGTGTGCCGTGTGGTCCTGTTCATTCCGATGTCACTGCTGGCTGAGGTGTGCCGTGTGGTGCTGATCATTCCGATGTCACTGCTGGCTGAGGTGTGCCGTGTGGTCCTGTTCATTCCGATGTCACTGCTGGCTGAGGTGTGCCGTGTGGTGCTGGTCATTCCGATGTCACTGCTGGCTGAGGTGTGCCGTGTGGTCCTGGTCATTCCGATGTCACTGCTGGCTGAGGTGTGCCGTGTGGTGTGTGGTCCTGGTCATTCCGATGTCACTGCTGGCTGAGGTGTGCCGTGTGGTCCTGGTCATTCCGATGTCACTGCTGGCTAAGATGTGGTGTGGTCCTGGTCATTCCGATGTCACTGCTGGCTGAGGTGTGCCGTGTGGTCCTGGTCATTCCGATGTCACTGCTGGCTAAGATGTGGTGTGGTCCTGGTCATTCCGATGTCACTGCTGGCTGAGGTGTGCCGTGTGGTCCTGGTCATTCCGATGTCACTGCTGGCTAAGATGTGGTGTGGTCCTGGTCATTCCGATGTCACTGCTGGCTGAGATGTGCCGTGTGGTCCTGGTCATTCCGATGTCACTGCTGGCTGAGGTGTGCCGTGTGGTCCTGGTCATTCCGATGTCACTGCTGGCTGAGGTGTGCCGTGTGGTCCTGGTCATTCCGATGTCACTGCTGGCTGAGGTGTGCCGTGTGGTGTGTGGTCCTGGTCATTCCGATGTCACTGCTGGCTGAGGTGTGCCGTGTGGTGCTGGTCATTGTGATGTCACTGCTGGCTGAGGTGTGCCGTGTGGTCCTGGTCATTCCGATGTCACTGCTGGCTGAGGTGTGCCGTGTGGTGCTGGTCATTGTGATGTCACTGCTGGCTGAGGTGTGCCGTGTGGTCCTGTTCATTCCGATGTCACTGCTGGCTAAGATGTGGTGTGGTCCTGTTCATTCCGATGTCACTGCTGGCTGAGGTGTGGTGTGGTCCTGTTCATTCCGATGTCACTGCTGGCTGAGGTGTGGTGTGGTCCTGGTCATTCCGATGTCACTGCTGGCTGAGATGTGCCGTGTGGTCCTGGTCATTGTGATGTCACTGCTGGCTGAGGTGTGCCGTGTGGTCCTGTTCATTCCGATGTCACTGCTGGCTAAGATGTGGTGTGGTCCTGTTCATTCCGATGTCACTGCTGGCTAAGATGTGGTGTGGTCCTGGTCATTCCGATGTCACTGCTGGCTGAGGTGTGGTGTGGTCCTGTTCATTCCGATGTCACTGCTGGCTGAGGTGTGGTGTGGTCCTGGTCATTCCGATGTCACTGCTGGCTGAGGTGTGGTGTGGTCCTGGTCATTCCGATGTCACTGCTGGCTGAGGTGTGGTGTGGTCCTGGTCATTCCGATGTCACTGCTGGCTGAGGTGTGCCGTGTGGTCCTGGTCATTCCGATGTCACTGCTGGCTAAGATGTGGTGTGGTCCTGGTCATTCCGATGTCACTGCTGGCTGAGATGTGCCGTGTGGTCCTGGTCATTCCGATGTCACTGCTGGCTGAGGTGTGCCGTGTGGTCCTGGTCATCCCGATGTCACTGCTGGCTGAGGTGTGGTGTGGTCCTGGTCATCCCGATGTCACTGCTGGCTGAGGTGTGCCGTGTGGTGCTGGTCATTCCGATGTCACTGCTGGCTGAGGTGTGGTGTTTGGTCCTGTTCATTCCGATGTCACTGCTGGCTGAGGTGTGCCGTGTGGTGCTGGTCATTCCGATGTCACTGCTGGCTGAGGTGTGCCGTGTGGTCCTGGTCATTGTGATGTCACTGCTGGCTGAGGTGTGCCGTGTGGTCCTGGTCATCCCGATGTCACTGCTGGCTGAGGTGTGCCGTGTGGTCCTGGTCATTGTGATGTCACTGCTGGCTGAGGTGTGCCGTGTGGTCCTGGTCATCCCGATGTCACTGCTGGCTGAGATGTGGTGTGGTCCTGGTCATTCCGATGTCACTGCTGGCTGAGGTGTGGTGTGGTCCTGGTCATTCCGATGTCACTGCTGGCTGAGGTGTGCCGTGTGGTCCTGGTCATTCCGATGTCACTGCTGGCTAAGATGTGGTGTGGTCCTGGTCATTCCGATGTCACTGCTGGCTGAGATGTGCCGTGTGGTCCTGGTCATTCCGATGTCACTGCTGGCTGAGGTGTGCCGTGTGGTCCTGGTCATCCCGATGTCACTGCTGGCTGAGGTGTGGTGTGGTCCTGGTCATCCCGATGTCACTGCTGGCTGAGGTGTGCCGTGTGGTGCTGGTCATTCCGATGTCACTGCTGGCTGAGGTGTGGTGTTTGGTCCTGTTCATTCCGATGTCACTGCTGGCTGAGGTGTGCCGTGTGGTGCTGGTCATTCCGATGTCACTGCTGGCTGAGGTGTGCCGTGTGGTCCTGGTCATTGTGATGTCACTGCTGGCTGAGGTGTGCCGTGTGGTCCTGGTCATCCCGATGTCACTGCTGGCTGAGGTGTGCCGTGTGGTCCTGGTCATTGTGATGTCACTGCTGGCTGAGGTGTGCCGTGTGGTCCTGGTCATCCCGATGTCACTGCTGGCTGAGATGTGGTGTGGTCCTGGTCATTCCGATGTCACTGCTGGCTGAGGTGTGCCGTGTGGTCCTGGTCATTCCGATGTCACTGCTGGCTGAGGTGTGCCGTGTGGTCCTGGTCATTCCGATGTCACTGCTGGCTGAGGTGTGCCGTGTGGTCCTGGTCATTCCGATGTCACTGCTGGCTGAGGTGTGCCGTGTGGTCCTGGTCATTCCGATGTCACTGCTGGCTGAGGTGTGCCGTGTGGTCCTGGTCATTCCGATGTCACTGCTGGCTGAGGTGTGCCGTGTGGTCCTGGTCATTCCGATGTCACTGCTGGCTGGGGTGTGCCGTGTGGTCCTGGTCATTGTGATGTCACTGCTGGCTGAGGTGTGCCGTGTGGTCCTGGTCATCCCGATGTCACTGCTGGCTGAGGTGTGCCGTGTGGTCCTGGTCATTGTGATGTCACTGCTGGCTGAGGTGTGCCGTGTGGTCCTGGTCATCCCGATGTCACTGCTGGCTGAGATGTGGTGTGGTCCTGGTCATTCCGATGTCACTGCTGGCTGAGGTGTGCCGTGTGGTCCTGGTCATTCCGATGTCACTGCTGGCTGAGGTGTGCCGT
Source organism: Chirona hameri (assembly GCA_036785665.1). NCBI lineage: Eukaryota > Metazoa > Arthropoda > Thecostraca > Balanomorpha > Balanidae > Chirona > Chirona hameri. The sequence goes on from JAXIVJ010000793.1 coordinate 51,367, forward strand.
GTGGTCCTGGTCATTCCGATGTCACTGCTGGCTGAGGTGTGCCGTGTGGTCCTGGTCATTCCGATGTCACTGCTGGCTGAGGTGTGCCGTGTGGTCCTGGTCATTCCGATGTCACTGCTGGCTGAGGTGTGCCGTGTGGTCCTGGTCATTCCGATGTCACTGCTGGCTGAGGTGTGCCGTGTGGTCCTGGTCATTCCGATGTCACTGCTGGCTGAGGTGTGCCGTGTGGTCCTGGTCATTCCGATGTCACTGCTGGCTGAGGTGTGCCGTGTGGTCCTGGTCATTGTGATGTCACTGCTGGCTGAGGTGTGCCGTGTGGTCCTGGTCATCCCGATGTCACTGCTGGCTGAGGTGTGCCGTGTGGTCCTGGTCATTCCGATGTCACTGCTGGCTGAGGTGTGCCGTGTGGTCCTGGTCATTCCGATGTCACTGCTGGCTGAGGTGTGCCGTGTGGTCCTGGTCATTCCGATGTCACTGCTGGCTGAGGTGTGCCGTGTGGTCCTGGTCATTCCGATGTCACTGCTGGCTGAGGTGTGCCGTGTGGTCCTGGTCATTCCGATGTCACTGCTGGCTGAGGTGTGCCGTGTGGTCCTGGTCATTCCGATGTCACTGCTGGCTGAGGTGTGCCGTGTGGTCCAAGATCCTGACCGAGGGCCTTCCTTTTGAGATGGCGTGTGGAGGGCTGAGGGCCATTCTAGCCGATTGGCGCATGTGCCTGACCGTGACTGATCTGACTGATCTGACTGATCTGACTGATCTGACTGATCTGACTGATCTGACTGATCTGACTGATCTGACTGAGATGACTGAGATGACTGATCTGACTGATCTGACTGATCTGACTGATCTGACTGACGGTGAGCTGTACATGGACAGCGAGTTAATGCGAATCTCGGACGTGGGACCTGTCAATAGTACTTCCCCGTCAGTTCCCCGCTCTTGTTCGCAAGTCGGACAGGCATGAGCCGCGATTCAGTTTTCAGAGTTATTATTGGAGGATGTACTTGGCTGGTGTTTTGTTGCCTCCCACCGTGCCATTAATGCTTTTTCGGAACTCCATTACGTTGTGTTCTAAACTAAGATTTGATGACTTGCATTTCACAATAGACAAGAAATAGCGTCATTAAATTAATGAAAGCAGCAACCATAAGTTATCCAACCAGCAAGCGAAATCAATCATGAAAGTGAGGCGTTGCAGTCATTCGGTTTTGCTGAGAGCTACTAATCGACTCCCGAAAAAATGCCACATCATCTCCATAGGTTAGCGATTGAAGGCTGAAGCAATGATGCGGTTGTATAAATCCGCAATCATTCACCATTTACATATTCCCATCCAGTGAAGTCGATTAATCCCTAGCCTCTGATGTCTGCGGGGAACACGAATGTGACTAAATGCTAATCTGCAGACTGCATTGCTGTATGTCTGCGCTATACCCGACGTCTTCCGAGAAACTAAAACGATAGATAGCGGAGACGACGAGCAGTCGTCGTTCGCTACTTTGTAGTTGGAAAAGCGAGCGACGCAAATGGCCTGCCCGGAAATGTCAATCTCAGGCCAAACCACCGTCTTCTCTAGTCGCACACGTATTGCAATCGTGCACTTGGAAATGCACGCAGCGGGTTTGAACGACATAGTGCTTTCGTTGCCAGTTTGACAGCTGTCTGGTCTCAAAAGATACAGGGCTATTGGGCTATATCAGCGTGTGGCAATGCCTGCCTGAACGAATGATGACGTCAGTTCGGGAGCGCGGGAGGGTCGAGGAGATACTGTCCAATAGGCCCTCGAACCCAAATCGCCCCGGCAGACTTGGGTAGATACGAGCATCTCTGGTGCGACTCTGCTATTGCCTCAGCCTGTTGCCGTCGTTTCTCTTCAGGCCGGAGGAACGAAAGGCATTAGTTCCGTAAACAGCGACTCGGCCATGTCCTCCTCTTGGACCGTTTAAAGTGCTGAGCTAATTGGCTTGTGAAACATCAGTCGAGGAGCTTTTAACTCGAGACATTTAAACGAACGGATCGCACACGTCTTTAAAAAAACGCCGTATAACAAAAACTCTTGCTGAAGCTTAGTAACTGCTTCCGTTGCTGTCTTCTAAATACAACATTTTTTAGAAATGTTATTTTCATCTCGTCGCAGTTTTATTTCTTCTTGGTTAATTACCCATGCTTATGCAATACCAATTTTTTTCCATTTAGCTCTCCCATTTACATATTCTTCACATATCTGTGCATTATTCGTGGCTGTTTTACACTTTCTAATGCGCAGTTTCTTTGAGAAGTTGCTCCGACCCTGTATTTCGACAACTCTGGGATTTCGGGGAGCGTGGCACGCCACGTTTCCGCCACGTTTCCGGCACGTTTCCGGACGTGCTTCTGATGCGCTGCTGGTCGTGCTCAGATGCAAATTTGGGAATTAGCGAACTTAGCGGAGGGAGAGCGAGGCGAGCGGACGCCACTGTTTACATGAAGCCAGAATCTGGGACGATGGCTGTCTCGGCTAGTTGGACTGCTCGTTTATATGTTTGATGCCGGATTAGGCATCCGTGGTGGATAGAAGGCAAATGGGCCGGACGGGAAGACACGAATTCCATTCTAACGTGTTTTAATCCGCAAATTAGGAGCTCATGCATATGGTGCGACTAATTAAAGGTAATGATGTCACCGTCCGTCATTTGAACGCATAAATTATGCAAATGATGCGCGTCGCCTTCCTGTGTTATGCGATTTTGCCGACTAACCGTTTTGCCAGCTTGTACCGCTCTGTGCCTACGCCAGAATTCTATCGGTTAGGTCGAACAACCGACCACCCAGCCCGCGTGTAATCACGGCCTGTTTCCAGTTGTAACCGACCCGGCCTGTCGCATCCCGCGAGCCGTCACCAGCCGGTGCTCCTGGTCCATTGCGCTCGCCGTGACGCCTCGTTTGCCGCCCCGTAAATCGCCGTCGTTCGATGATCGGATTACGGCGCGGGTGTTACGTGATGCGGCGCGGTGCGGCGCGGTGCGGCGCGGGCGCCCGGCGCAGTATCCGATTCTGCGTACTGGCGGCGCCGTTTGTTTTGACAGGGGACGGGCAGGCCGGCCGGCCGGGCCGGCCGGAGGCAGACGGAGTCAGGCTCTGGCCAACCGCCAGCCGGGCCGCCAGCCGCTGCCGCCGCCGACGGCTGGTCAGGCCTCGGGTAGAGCAGCGTCCAGGCTCGGAGCTGCCAACGAGGTGGTCATGGTCTTGCATGGCCGGGACGGAGGGTGGGTCGCGTAGGATCACGTTAGGTGCATCAAGCCACCGTATAATTAAGCCAGTCTTTGTCATTGTCCGGTACAGTCCGGTACAGTCTGGTACAGTCCGGTACAGTCCGGTACAGTCCGGTACAGTTTGTTCAGGCAATGCCGAGTTACGCCAGCGTTTGTCTGGTCGCAGTCAAAGTCACGTCTCTTCGGAGGCAGTCAAGCCTCGACCACGCTGCGCGGGTCGCGTCAGAGGTCGCCGGGGTCGCGTCAGAGGTCGTCCACGCATCAGAGGTCGCCGGGACGTCAGAGGTCTCCGGGACGTCAGAGGTCGCCGGGACGTCAGAGGTCGTCCACGCGTCAGAGGTCGCCGGGACGTCAGAGGTCGCCGGGACACTTAGTGTCATCATCCGACGACCCACCGCACTCGAATCGCCAATTAGCATCTCAAGGAGCCAACGTCCCGGATCTAACTGAGCTGACGATGGCCCTCCGCCCTCTCTCGCCGCCTTCCGCCGGAGATCACCCCTCCCGACCTTCGACCTTCGCGCCGAAATCAGACCGTGTAAGTAAGCGTGCAACATTCGCGTGGTGCTGATTCTGCTCGGCGTTTTTCCGGGGCCGGAACACGTGGTTACAGGCGTGCAGGGCTGTTACGGAGATCAGGCTTACACGGTATGACTAGCGCCGCTGGCTGGCCGGCGTAGGTTCATTGGCGTCAGCGTAGGTTCATCGGTGGAAACAGCTGAGCACCATTTGCGAGAACCTCCCGCCTGCCCCTCACGACGTCACATCCGAAGCGGCGGCCCGCCCACGACATGGCATTCCCCTCGAGTCGGCAGCGCGGCGCGGCACGCTATCGGAAGCTAAATCACATCTTCTTTATCGACTGAACTTTACGGCCGGTACGTAGGAAACCTTTTATTTACCATGTGATTTATGTCGCGGCTGAAGTTCGATAACCATTACAGTCACTGTGGACGCTATGACGGCACGACCGGCGGCTCGCCGAATGCCGCAGGCGGCAGACTAATTAACAGAGCTGCCATTGCGCAGCGGGCACGAGGCAGGCTGACCACCGCGCGACCGCCCCGTGTGATTATCATTAGATGGTCGCAGAGATGGCCGAGCTGCTTCAGTCGGGACGGGACGGGTCAGAGGCGGCGGGTCTTGGGCGGGGTGGGGAGACGACGCGCGCCAGACGTGACACGGTAGAGCTCGGCGATGACAATGCCCAGTTCGTTCCCGGTGTGGGCGCTTTCGTGGTGATCCGCCTGGTGAGGCAATGTGCCCGGTGGAGTGACAGAGGCACGTACAGCGGTGCTGTGTGCCGTCTCTGTGTCGGAAGGTAGACGGACGGCGCTGCTGAGCGGCGTATGTCCCCGTCCAGCCAGCGACAGGCGACCGGTCACCGTCGCGAGACCCCCCCCCCCCCCCGGTCAGATGACACGGGCACAGCTGTTACCTTGACCGCGTCGGAGTAGGGATGGGGCCGAACTGTCCAGTGTTCGGCTGTATGACCGGTCAGCAGAGGCTGTGTGGACAGATGGCGTGCCGGGGCCGTCTGGGACCGTTGTCTCTCCCCTGTCTCACAGCTGCGCGGGGTCGGGTGCCGCCCGCCGCCCGTTTGTGGGCGGTGTCACATCTCGGGAGGGGGAGAGGTGACTAGTACCAGTCAGCCTCCCCTCTCCCTCACCCAGCCGTCACAGCCGTCACTGCCTCCCCAACCAGCACGGCTGGTGACGCCTGCGCACGGCTGGTGACGCCTGCCGTGATCTCACGACTCCCCAGATAGAGACCAGTCCCGCCGCTGCCGGACCTCTCGTGTCAGCCGCCCGTTCGCCCTAATTGCGCGGTGTTCAGCGGTTAGCCGAGATCACGTGTGCCGCCGTTTGCAGGGGAATTACACTGGCGGCACGCTTCGAAACCAACAGTTACCGTGTCCATTATACAGTTATCACCTATCACATCAGCGGCACGAAGTGAGGGCCGCGACACCACCGCACTGTGCAGCGGGGTGCTCCTTACATCGCCCGTCGTCGGCGGGCGGCTTCACAGAGGCACACCGTGAGGGAATCCTGCGCTGTAGAACACGGCCCAGGTATGCGCGGCGGCAGTGTGGTCCACGCGGCCCGCTGCACGCCAACCGTCGCGTGTGGCGGGCCGAGGGGGCGGCGGCGGCGGCGGCGGCGGCGGCGACGGCGGCGGTACCACTGCAAGGACGGGACGAGCGACGGGCACCTGGACAGAGTCACAGAGCACGTACGGGCCGCGGTCCGGCGGAGCCCGGCCCCTCCGCCGCCGCGCCCGGCTGATACATGACTGGACGGAATCGTTTTAATCACGACTTGGATTGCAGGCGGGGTGATTATCTTCTGGCTTGTAATAGGCTGGCTTGTATTTGCTGGCTTGTAATAGGCGGTCCGGCTTACTTACGAGACCAACTGTCTGGCGGGCGCCGCATCGCCACGAATAAATTACAACACTCTCGCTATTTATTCATTACGGAACTGGTGATTATTTGTCGTGCGACTTATTCAATTGAAAGTGCCGGTAACTGAGACCGCCGATTCAGTGCCAGGTAACAGCGATAACCTGTGTCAATGGGCTGTCTCTCGCGGCCGTCGCGGTCCAATGACAATCCTCTCGCGCGATGCACCTCTCCATTCGTGCAGAACTTCATTAGCATATTGAGTACAGAGTCGACTCCCCGCTGCTCAGAAGCGAAATTAGTCAGTGTAAACCTACCAAGTCATGATGGACGATGATTGCAGTGGGTTTAAAAGCCGTCGGTCCGGATGACGTGAGTCATTTGCCACGCAATCGGTTTATACGAACATGAGGGCAGGCATTCGTCTTGTGTGGAAGCGATTTCAAACGTGGTATGCCCTCAAGCCGAAATGCTGATATTTGTGACCGACAGAAGTGTCTAACTGCAGAAGAGTTGCATTCTGCTTCGAGTTCAACCCGCGGGCCGCGGCTAACTGCGCCTGTCGGGTAAGGTACACTATCTCGACTTCAGCGGTCTGATGGAGGAAGGGGTCTGGATGGAGGTCCCAGCCAGAGGAACAGGAATCAGACCAGGACGATGGTCAAGCCGGCAACTGTCCGATCCAAAGCGTTGAGTGACGGACGCGGTGACTGACCGTGATGGATAGACGGCGGTATAATCACCCAACATGATCACCCAACACGATCACCCAATATAATCACCCAACATTAATCACCCAACATGACGGTGGCGAGGCAGGGCAGCCTACGGTCCAGTCCAGACCACGTCGAGCCAGCCGTTCAAAGGCAGCCGCCTGATATCGACGGCAGCAGTCGTCTGGCCCGGATTTCCATGGCGTCATCTGACCTGCCCTGGCTGGTCAGCGGGCAGACTGTTCTGTCATGGGCCCACAGTGCGCCGGGCGGCCTGCCAACTCTCTCTCTCTCTCTCTGTGTGTGTGTGTGTGTGTGTGTGTGTGTGTGTGTGTGTGTGTGTGTGTGTGTGTGTGTGTGTGTGTGTGTGTGTGTGTGTGTGTGTGTGTGTGTGTGTGTGTGTGTGTGTGTGTGTGTGTGTGTGTGTGTGTGTGTGTGTGTGTGTGTGTGTGTGTGTGTGTGTGTGTGTGTGTGTGTGTGTGTGTGTGTGTGTGTGTGTGTGTGTGTGTGTGTGTGTGTGTGTGTGTGTGTGTGTGTGTGTGTGTGTGTGTGTGTGTGTGTGTGTGTGTGTGTGTGTGTGTGTGTGTGTGTGTGTGTGTGTGTGTGTGTGTGTGTGTGTGTGTGTGTGTGTGTGTGTGTGTGTGTGTGTGTGTGTGTGTGTGTGTGTGTGTGTGTGTGTGTGTGTGTGTGTGTGTGTGTGTGTGTGTGTGTGTGTGTGTGTGTGTGTGTGTGTGTGTGTGTGTGTGTGTGTGTGTGTGTGTGTGTGTGTGTGTGTGTGTGTGTGTGTGTGTGTGTGTGTGTGTGTGTGTGTGTGTGTGTGTGTGTGTGTGTGTGTGTGTGTGTGTGTGTGTGTGTGTGTGTGTGTGTGTGTGTGTGTGTGTGTGTGTGTGTGTGTGTGTGTGTGTGTGTGTGTGTGTGTGTGTGTGTGTGTGTGTGTGTGTGTGTGTGTGTGTGTGTGTGTGTGTGTGTGTGTGTGTGTGTGTGTGTGTGTGTGTGTGTGTGTGTGTGTGTGTGTGTGTGTGTGTGTGTGTGTGTGTGTGTGTGTGTGTGTGTGTGTGTGTGTGTGTGTGTGTGTGTGTGTGTGTGTGTGTGTGTGTGTGTGTGTGTGTGTGTGTGTGTGTGTGTGTGTGTGTGTGTGTGTGTGTGTGTGTGTGTGTGTGTGTGTGTGTGTGTGTGTGTGTGTGTGTGTGTGTGTGTGTGTGTGTGTGTGTGTGTGTGTGTGTGTGTGTGTGTGTGTGTGTGTGTGTGTGTGTGTGTGTGTGTGTGTGTGTGTGTGTGTGTGTGTGTGTGTGTGTGTGTGTGTGTGTGTGTGTGTGTGTGTGTGTGTGTGTGTGTGTGTGTGTGTGTGTGTGTGTGTGTGTGTGTGTGACACGCGCGCGCGCGCGCGCGGGCCAACAGCGGGACACCTGTTGTCCCAGTGATCGGCGCGGACCACCGTTAACTGGACGGGGCGTTGAGAGCAGATGTGGGGCGTCGCGCACCTGTCGGGAATCGGACCCTGCTGACCTGGGCCTTACCGCTGCGCCTGATACCGACCGTCAGTTCTCCGTCGGAAAACGGTGATCGCGCCGAACAGCATCGGCGCCGTGTCGCTTCCCTGCCACACGTTAAGAGTTTTTTTTGTCCAAGTTTACTTTGCCCAAGTGCAGCCCACTCGTTACGAAAGGTCAACGAAGACTCGGTCCGCCGAGTTTTGTTGCCGAGTTGGTGTGATTTCCGATGTCGGTATGTTGTGGATCTGGTGTGTGTCAGCTGGGCGGTCCGTGTCAGTTGGCCGGTGCCGCGGCTCCCAGAGTTGCCGATATTTGTGTTCGGCCGGCCCGTGCCGCCGGCCGGTCAGCGTGTTATTTACCAGGCCTGCAGCGGCGGTGAGGTCGCGCTCCAGCACTCCGGCTCGGTATGCCTCACACGTCCGGCTTTTGAAGTTTCACCCGCCTGCCGGCAGAGGCGGTAATAAACAACCGGGCGAGAAAATATTGCTCGATCGAAGGGAGCTGCAAATATTGGCACTGACGGTGTAGTTGTTGCCTAGGCTGCTGCTATGAGTGAGAGGAAGGCATTGGGAAGCTAAATTGAAGAACAAATGATCCTAACGCCTCCCAAATTTGTTGCGTGATCCCGTGATATTCACTCCCAGTGTGTCGACCGCCAGTCTCGGCGCCGCTGTTACATTATAGTGTCCAGTGTGTCGACCGCCAGTCTCGGCGCCGCTGTTACATTATAGTGTCACGGGTGGCGCGTCCCAAATCTGAGAGAAGGTCGCAGCGAGCGGCCGGCCGTCCCGTCTCGGGGGGAGACGTGCTCGTCTCGGGAGAGACGTGCTCGTCTCGGGAGAGACGTGCTCGTCTCGGGGATAGACGTGCTCGTCTCGGGGGGAGACGTGCTCGTCTCGGGGAGAGACGTGCTCGTCTCTGTGGGCTCCGGCTGGAGCGCCGAAGTGACTACTCGTCACCTTTGTTTCCGGAACAATCTAACACATTTTGGCAAATTGACCGTGTTGATTTTTGTTTATGCTGCCCGGTAGCTCTCATTTTTGTCGCAACATGTTTTTGGATAATTTTACGTTTGAAATGCTAAACGTGAAGAATCATCCAGTTCGTAATCCACTATGCGTATTTGTTTTCGTTTACAACGCGGATGCGTTTTTCATTGAACCCGCTAGTTCGATCGGCTCTGTGGACACAGGTGTGTGTGGTACGTTCTTCCTCAAGGCTCTCTGTTAGCAGCACCGGGTTCTTTTGGTGCATGCATTTTGGGGCCTTCGTTCCCGCTGTAAATCGCGCCATTGATCCTGCTACCGGTTTTTGCGATGGCACGGCCTGTTTGACCGCTTGCACCTGCGGTTTTTACGCTCAACATTCTCCACAACGCTACGAGTTATGTCAGCTGCTCGTAAACAAATGTCACGCGGCCTCCCTGCCAGCACCGCACGTGACTTCTCACGGTCGGGGACAGCCACAGCGCAGACGCCGCTGAGGCTGTCATCCTCCGCCATTCACCACCATAGATGCTTGGCGCCGTGGTATGCTGTATGCCGAACCCAGTAGTGTTACCGCCGTGCTGTGCTGAACCGTGTGCACCAGGATAGTCAGGGTACGTACCAAACTGCCAGGGTACCACGCTGTCAGGGCACGTACCACGCTGTCAGGGTACGTACCACACTGTCAGGGTACGTACCACACTGTCAGGGTACGTACCACGCTGTCAGGGTACGTACCACGCTGTCAGGGTACGTACCACACTGTCAGGGCACGTACCACGCTGTCAGGGTACGTACCAAACTGTCAGGATACCACGCTGTCAGGGCACGTACCACGCTGTCAGGGTACGTACCACACTGTCAGGGTACGTACCACACTGTCAGGGTACGTACCACACTGTCAGGGTACGTACCACACTGTCAGGGTACGTACCACGCTGTCAGGGTACGTACCACACTGTCAGGGTACGTACCACACTGTCAGGGTACGTACCACGCTGTCAGGGTACGTACCACGCTGTCAGGGCACGTACCACACTGTCAGGGTACCACACTGTCAGGGTACGTACCACGCTGTCAGGGTACGTACCAAACTGTCAGGGTACCACGCTGTCAGGGCACGTACCACGCTGTCAGGGTACGTACCACACTGTCAGGGTACGTACCACACTGTCAGGGTACGTACCACACTGTCAGGGTACGTACCACACTGTCAGGGTACGTACCACGCTGTCAGGGCACGTACCACGCTGTCAGGGTACGTACCACACTGTCAGGGTACGTACCACACTGTCAGGGTACGTACCACACTGTCAGGGTACGTACCACACTGTCAGGGTACGTACCACGCTGTCAGGGTACGTACCACACTGTCAGGGTACGTACCACACTGTCAGGGTACGTACCACGCTGTCAGGGTACGTACCACGCTGTCAGGGCACGTACCACACTGTCAGGGTACCACACTGTCAGGGTACGTACCACGCTGTCAGGGTACGTACCACACTGTCAGGGTACGTACCACACTGTCAGGGCACGTACCATACTGTCAGAGTACCACGCTGTCAGGGTACGTACCACACTGTCAGGGTACGTACCACGCTGTCAGGGTACGTACCACACTGTCAGGGCGCGTACCACACTGTCAGGGTACGTACCACGCTGTCAGGGTACGTACCACACTGTCAGGGTACCACACTGTCAGGGTACCACGCTGTCAGGGTACGTACCACACTGTCAGGGTACGTACCACGCTGTCAGGGTACGTACCACACTGTCAAGGTACCACGCTGTCAGGGTACGTACCACACTGTCAGGGTACGTACCACACTGTCAGGGTACGTACCACACTGTCAGGGCACGTACCACACTGTCAGGGTACGTACCACGCTGTCAGGGTACGTACCACGCTGTCAGGGTACGTACCACACTGTCAGGGTACGTACCACACTGTCAGGGTACGTACCACACTGTCAGGGTACGTACCACGCTGTCAGGGTACGTACCACACTGTCAGGGTACGTACCACACTGTCAGGGTACGTACCACACTGTCAGGGTACGTACCACGCTGTCAGGGTACGTACCACACTGTCAGGGTACGTACCACGCTGTCAGGGTACGTACCACACTGTCAGGGTACGTACCACACTGTCAGGGTACCACACTGTCAGGGTACGTACCACACTGTCAGGGTACGTACCACACTGTCAGGGTACCACGCTGTCAGGGTACGTACCACGCTGTCAGGGCACGTACCCCACTGTCAGGGTACCACACTGTCAGGGTACGTACCACACTGTCAGGGTACCACACTGTCAGGGTACCACACTGTCAGGGTACGTACCACGCTGTCAGGGTACGTACCACACTGTCAGGGTACGTACCACACTGTCAGGGCACGTACCACACTGTCAGGGTACGTACCACGCTGTCAGGGTACGTACCACGCTGTCAGGGTACGTACCACACTGTCAGGGTACGTACCACGCTGTCAGGGTACGTACCACACTGTCAAGGTACGTACCACACTGTCAGGGCACGTAGCACACTGTCAGGGCACGTACCACACTGTCAGGGTACGTACCACACTGTCAGGGTACCACGCTGTCAGGGCACGTACCACACTGTCAGGGTACGTACCACACTGCCAGGGTACCACGCTGTCAGGGTACGTACCACACTGTCAGGGCACGTACCACACTGTCAGGGTACGTACCACGCTGTCAGGGTACGTACCACACTGTCAGGGTGCGTACCACACTGTCAGGGTACCACGCTGTCAGGGCACGTACCACACTGTCAGGGTACGTACCACACTGTCAGGGCACGCACCACACTGTCAGGGCACGTACCACACTGTCAGGGTACGTACCACACTGTCAGGGTACGTACCACGCTGTCAGGGTACGTACCACACTGTCAGGGTACGTACCACACTGTCAGGGTACGTACCACGCTGTCAGGGTACGTACCACACTGTCAGGGTACCACGCTGTCAGGGTACGTACCACACTGTCAGGGTACGTACCACACTGTCAGGGTACGTACCACGCTGTCAGGGTACCACACTGTCAGGGCACGTACCACGCTGTCAGGGCACGTACCACACTGTCAGGGTACCACGCTGTCAGGGTACGTACCACACTGTCAGGGTACGTACCACACTGTCAGGGTACGTACCACACTGTCAGGGTACCACACTGTCAGGGTACGTACCACACTGTCAGGGCACGTACCACGCTGTCAGGGTACGTACCACACTGTCAGGGTACGTACCACACTGTCAGGGTACCACGCTGTCAGGGTACCATACTGTCAGGGTACGTACCACACTGTCAGGGTACGTACCACACTGTCAGGGTACCACACTGTCAGGGCACGTACCACACTGTCAGGGTACGTACCACACTGTCAGGGTACGTACCACGCTGTCAGGGCACGTACCACACTGTCAGGGCACGTACCACACTGTCAGGGCACGTACCACACTGTCAGGGTACGTACCACACTGTCAGGGTACGTACCGCACTGTCAGGGTACCACACTGTCAGGGTACGTACCACACTGTCAGGGCACGTACCACACTGTCAGGGCACGTACCATACTGTCAGGGTACGTACCACGCTGTCAGGGTACGTACCACGCTGTCAGGGTACGTACCACGCTGTCAGGGTACGTACCACACTGTCAGGGCACGTACCACACTGTCAGGGCACGTACCATACTCTCAGGGTACGTACCACACTGTCAGGGCACGTACCACGCTGTCAGGGTACGTACCACACTGTCAGGGCACGTACGGACTCTGCAGAATGGTGCGGGTCACCACAGCTGCGGCCCCCTCACAGCTGCCTTGTTGACGGCCGATTGCGTCAATGAATTGAGAGCGCTTCTGGTTCCTAGTAGGGTACGACCCGTCGGAGAGAAAACGGCCCTGCCGAGCCGGCTCACAGTGGGCGAGGTCGGCTCCTGACTTCAGATGGGAACATGTCTGTTCCGTCGGGTTAAACGGTGTGACCGATACAGGGGCAGCTTAGGAGTTACAGGTACCGGGTAGATTTTATTGTGGGTTAGGATCGGTATCTGAAGTGTCGTATTCTAATCTGATATTTATCAGGCTGCAATGCTGTCTTTATATCTCTTATGTTTGTTCTATCTGTTATATTTTATATTTGATAATTGTTTAAGATAAAATTAGTAATTGAACTGCAACTCGACCGAAACATTATCCTGAAACATTATCGGGCACATTTTCTCTGCAGTCGCCTGACCGCCCTTCTATGTGATTGCAGCGTACCTGACGGCGGCGGCGCTGACACTGGACGACTTCTACTTCTCCCGGCACCCGCAGAACCTGGTGGTGCGCGGCGGCGGCAGCGTCGACCTCGAATGCATGGTCTCCAACACGAGCTTCATCAGGTTCTACTGGCAGCTGGACGGCGAGACGGTGGACAACTCGAGCCGCCGCTTCCAGCGCGGGAGTGACCTCCACATCACCCGCGTCGATCGGAGACTGGATGGAGGCCACTTCACCTGCATCGCCATGAACGTGACGACCGGCTTCAGTCTCACCAGTCTGGCAGCGTCGCTCAACATACAGTGTGAGTACAGTGTACCCGGACTATCCCCACAGTTAGTGTGAGTGCCAAACTAACCTAGTCTCGCTCCTCAACATATGGTGTCTTGAACAAGCTTGGCCGCCTCTCAACATGCTGAGTCCTGAACTAACCCCACTGGCCTGGCCGCCTCTCTCAGCATAGTGTCAGTTGCCGCAGACCGTGTCCGCGGCATACCGTAAACTGCAAACTGCAACATGATGTTCAGTGACGCCCTCGACTTGTCGCCGCGCCAGCTGACGTCCGTCCAGCGTCCACTCTGTCCAGCGTCCATCACCGCCGGACTACGGTCAGACTACGGCCGAACTACGGCCGAACTACGGTCAGACCACGGTCAGACCACGGTCAGACTACGGTCAGACCACGGTCAGACCACGGTCAGACCACGTTCAGACCACGGTCAGACCACGGTCAGACCACGTTCAGACCACGGTCAGACCACGGTCGGCGGCGGCGGGGCGGTGTCTCCCTCGTCTCCCGCCGCCGCAGGCCCCCCTGACCCGTGCCCCGCCGTGTCCTGCCGCGCCGCCGCCGGTGTCGGCCTGCACGCACCGCTGCCGCCGCGACACGGCCGGCCGCCGAGCGACATGCATTCCGCTGCGGTCGACAGCTCGGCGGTGACGTGTCGGAAGGTGTCCCCCGCCGCCGACGCGGGGCTGGACCGGACCGGACCGGACCGGACGCGGCACGGACCCTGGCTCGCCCGACCGCGAGCCACTCGTGATGGCTGTGTATTTGAACAGCGGCAGCTGCAGCCGCCGACGGCTGATGCGATGCGACGATGTAGCCGGTGATTATTTTCATTCAGAAAGGGTGTCGCATCGAGTAGCGAGCGATGCTGACGGATAAATAGATGCGCTGAAAAGGTTCTTTGGGATGAATCGATAGGCGCAGGGGGATCATTTCTGTGAAACAGATAATAGAGGACGCCGCATTTCTTTCTTCCGCCTTCAATTTCGCTGAGGACGAAACTCCATCTTCTCTGTCCCCTCGAACGTGATCAGCCATCCCTTCCTCCTCCTCAACCCCATTTACTGGGCGATAGCCCGGCGCACATAACTATGTCTTCTGCCCCGCTTTCCGCCCCTGTCGCTCTCCGTCGCGGTGCGTCGAATGGCTCTCCGAGCATCGCTCCCTTCCATTCGTCGTCGTCCCCTCCTCCGACGGCGGAGACGCGCGGAGACGCGCGGCGACGGCGCGTCGAGCGTCAAGCGTCGAGCGGCGGCGGCGGCGGCGGCGGAGGCGGAGGCGGCGGCGTGCGTTTGTAAGCGGAGCTCGGTGTGACTGCTGTCGCCCGGAGCCGTCCAGAGAGCCGCCCGGAGCCGCCGCCCGCACATCTGGCGGCCTGGCGCAAACCGCTGGACGGAACGGGACGAGGGGACGGGACTGGGAGGGGGTGAGGTGAGAAACGACGGGGCCCAGGCCGGTGCTCCCTCTGCTGCCCGGCTTTGACATGGACCGACTGTCATGTCTTTCATGTCATGCCAGAGACGTTGGACACCCGGGCCCCGGCAGCAGGGACTGTCAAAGCCGACACCTTCGTTATGATCGGACAACTAACGGGCCATTACAATGTTCCGCCATATTGTGTATGAGATGCCATATAGCTAACGGGCCATTTTTTTGTATGCCGCCATATTTCCCATGAGATGCTCCATATGCAATGCGACCTTTGAGTTTTCCTGGTCCTCTAGACGATAATGATTGCCTATAGAGTAAACAACAAACCTGTAACATTACATGAATAGTATACCCAAACTATGATACACATTTGCCGACTTATCATCAAAGCCTGCCGCCTGCAGCAACATTGCAGGCAATATTTTACCACGTATATTTACAGCAGAAGCTCGTTTGGGACATTTGATCTGCTGTCTGCACGGCGACGGCTGCAGCTCTGCAGCTCTGCTCGGACATTCGATCTCCCACTGGCCGTGCCTTGTCGGCCGTGTTTGGTCACTCGCAGCACTCCGTGTACTCAGCACTCCGTCACTCCGTGTTTGGTCACTCGCAGCGTGGTCAACGGTAGCCACTCTCGCCCTACAGATACACATGGTCCGGGTCAGGTCGGGTCAGGTCGGGTCAGGTCGGGTCAGGTCGGGTCAGGTCGGGTCAGGTCGGGTCAGGTCGGGTCAGGTCGGGTCAGGTCGGGTCAGGTCAGGTCGGGTCGGGTCGGGTCGGGTCGGGTCGGGTCGGGTCAGGTCAGGTCAGGTCAGGTCAGGTCAGGTCAGGTCAGGTCAGGTCAGATCGAGTCGGGTCAGGTCAGGTCAGGTCAGGTCAGGTCAGGTCAGGTCAGGTCAGGTCAGGTCGGGTCAGGTCGGGTCAGGTCTCCCGGATCAGCGGCCGTCGGTTTCAGACAGTCCAGTATAGGGAGGGAGGGAGGGACCGGACGGCCCGCCGCGCCCGCAGCCTGCCGCCGGGCGCCAATACCAACACCTCGCGTCTCAGCTCGTCTAAAAGCGGCTGATTAATTTGCTCGTTACATCATGCCGACGGTGCCGACGGGGCACGCTGACGACCGTCGGTACCGACGACCGCGCCGCCGACGGGCCAGGAGCGCCGTCCAGAACCAGTGTCTGGTCTCACCTGCCAGCCAGCCCGGACTCCACAGGGAAGCGGACAGGACAAGGGGCGTGTTGACAGCTCAACTTGGCATGCTGGCAGGCATGCCTACAATAATTCAGAGATTCGTTTCCTTGAATCAGGCGTCTGCTCGAATATTAATATGTACCATTTTGAAAATGCGAACAATCTTGGATACTGCACATGACAACTATTTTGGATTCGCGTATCGTTGCGGTTGCACTGGTCAATTTCACCCACTACCTGACCAACTGACCGGATGTCAACAAACCGTGTCTTCCCGTTTCTTCCTCATACCGTCTGGCGCGTCTGGTGGCACGTCTGTGTTCTTGCTGGCTCTGTCTGTCTGTCCGTCAGAGCCAGTCTGGCAGAGACCTCGCCGGCGTGGCTGTCCGTCAGAGCTAGTGTACCATCTGAGAACGGCTCTGGCTTGTTACCGAGCAGCCGAGCGCCTCTGTTTACCTTACAGTGCCGCGCCGGCCCCGCCTGGTCCCGCGCCGGCCGCGCGCGCGGTGCGTTTGAAGGCGCAGCGCGCCCGCTCTTGTTAGTCGGTGTGACAGCGGGCGGCGCCTCTGTTGCAGCGTGGTAAACAGGCGCTGTACAGGGCGTCCCAGGCGCCACTCGCCTGGCCGCCCGGTTATTTGCTCAGTCGTCGGCTTGTAGCAATTATGAGGGCGTCTGGTGCGACCGATTACAAACAGCCGACCGAGACGGAGCCGTGACGACGGCCTCCCGCCGCGGGGCCGTCGGCGCAGGCCACTGACTCGGTCTCATTTGTCTCATGTGTCTCCTCTGTCTCATGTGTCTCCTCTCTCTCATGTGTTTCCTGTCTCATGTGTGCTCCTCTGTCTCATGTGTCTCTTCAGTCTCCTGCGTCGCCTGCGTCGCCTGCATCGCCTGTGTCGCATGTGTCGCCTGCGTCGCCTGCATCGCCTGCATCGCCTGCATCGCCTGAATCGCCTGTGTCGCATGTGCCGCCTGTGTCACCTGTGTCCTCCTCTGTCTCTTCCGTCTTCTCTGGCTCCTGCGGTCTCATCTGGCCTTTCTGGCTCTGAGGCCGTTTTGGCTGCCTTCACGACGCGTCGGGAGATTGCGTGCCCTCGTTATGGTCTCTGCAATCCCGTCCCAGCTCGTCCCAGCTCATCCCAGCTCATCCCGGCTCCATCTTTCCTCGTTTCAGCTCTTCCCAGTTTGTTCAATCCCGTCTTGCCTCGTCCCAGTTCGTCCCATCCCGTCCCAGCCCGTCCTGTGTGGGCCCGGATGGCGGCCCAGATGGCGTCGGTTTACGACGTCAGCATGTGTGCGCAGGTATATGGCGTCACCATAAAGACTGCCCGAATCGATCCCGCGAAACAATCTGTCTCGAACAGGCCGGCTGCGAACCGTAAACCTCGGTCCGTCGCCGCCGTCCGCCGTCCGCCGTCGCACAGGCGGGTCGTTTACGCGGCGCGAGCTGCGCGGTGTAGCGTCAGAGCCATATGGTGTAATGAGATATGTGGTGCTTGAAGGCGAAATGGTGTAAGTATCACCGGAAAAATGCGTTCGGAGGCTGTCTTTTTTTTTGTGTGTGAAAGACAGCGGGATCCACCTAGCCATACATGTCGCTTTCGAGTACAATGTGGCTTTCACACCCAGGGGCTATGACTCTGCCAGGCGTAAGCTGTAACTTTTCACTTGCGCACAAAGTCCTGCGATTTCGTTGATAAAACAGCACGGCGATAAGCGTTTGCAACTTCGAGCGTATCGTTGTTCGCGATTGTCTGCCGCCGCACTGCTCATGACAGCTCCCGGTCTGTCATGCCGCCGCCTGTCAGCGCTGTGTGACAGTCGCTGTCACCTGTCCAGCGACAGCATTCCTGGCCTGGTGGCGTGTCGGCGCCGGGGGCGGCTATCTGACCATCGGAGCTGTCCGGGCACCTGTCAGTCTGTCTGTGTGTCGGTCGGCGCGGCGCGGCCGGTGGTTGGCGACTGGGGCGGACAGGTAGAGCGGCGCCGCCCCAGAGTACGTATATCAATGCGCCGCCCCGCCCGGCCTGATCAGTGGCCCGGGGCACCGCCGCACCGCCGCAGCGTCGCCAGCGGCACCGCGCGGCCGCCAGCGGGCCTCAGCGCGTCTGAAGCCAGCGATAAGCTTGGACGACTGCCCACAGCCGAGGCAGTGTTTCCGGCCCGGCTTTGGCGGCTGCCAAATCGGAAATTAACCCAGCTACATTGTCCTATTAGAGAGGAACGTGTAAGCTTTCAGACGGCTGACCCGAGTGTTATACAGTTCAGCTGTTAATCGCGGTCGCTTCGGGGCCGTTTGTAGTGATTCAGGGGAGATATATGGATGTTTTGGGATGGTAGTGTTACGCCACTGACGTAGGGAGGGCATTCGAAGAGTGGCATTCGTCTTCTTGTTCGAGAATGGGCATTCGTGCACATACTCTGGCCACAGTGTGCACAGTACGGCAGTGCAAACTGCACATCACCATCCGTCACATGCTGTCACTCGCAAGTCGCGACTAGGCTTATAAGAACGCTTTCAGCCGGATTGCGTTCAAAGAAGGTGCATGAGTGATAGTATGTGACATTGAGCGCAGGTTTCTCTGTAGCATTGCTAATTGGGTCAGCAGAAAAACCGCAGTTTTAAAGCTGGAGAGCGTCATTCATGGACGCGGTGACAGTTGTGGCCGACGTGAAGCTGAGTTCGCCGCCATGCAACAGCACTGTCACATGCCATGTGAAAACTCCGACGGTATCGGCAGATGTGCGCTTTGACAAACCGGGCGCACCGCAGACTTTTGCAACAATCGGTGGTAACAGGAAGCTTAACTTGGAACAAACACGAAGCTTAAAAGCTTCGTGTTAGCGTCCGTAACAGTGGCAGTTGTCACAGTCAAAGTCACAGTCACAGTCACAGTCACAGTCACAGTCAAACGCTCTACCGTTCTGACAGTGGCCGTTGTCACAGTCAAACGCTCTACCGTTCTGACAGTGGCAGTTGTCACAGTCAAACGCTCTACCGTTCTGACAGTGGCAGTTGTCACAGTCAAACGCTCTACCGTTCTGACAGTGGCAGTTGTCACAGTCAAACGCTCTACCGTTCTGACAGTGGCAGTTGTCACAGTCAAACGCTCTACCGTTCTGACAGTGGCAGTTGTCACAGTCAAACGCTCTACCGTTCTGACAGTGGCAGTTGTCACAGTCAAACGCTCTACCGTTCTGACAGTGGCAGTTGTCACAGTCAAACGCTCTACCGTTCTGACAGTGGCAGTTGTCACAGTCAAACGCTCTACCGTTCTGACAGTGGCAGTTGTCACAGTCAAACGCTCTACCGTTCTGACAGTGGCAGTTGTCACAGTCAAACGCTCTACCGTTCTGACAGTGGCAGTTGTCACAGTCAAACGCTCTACCGTTCTGACAGTGGCAGTTGTCACAGTCAAACGCTCTACCGTTCTGACAGTAGCAGTTGTCACAGTCAAACGCTCTACCGTTCTGACAGTGGCAGTTGTCACAGTCAAACGCTCTACCGTTCTGACAGTGGCAGTTGTCACAGTCAAACGCTCTACCGTTCTGACAGTGGCAGTTGTCACAGTCAAACGCTCTACCGTTCTGACAGTGGCAGTTGTCACAGTCAAACGCTCTACCGTTCTGACAGTGGCAGTTGTCACAGTCAAACGCTCTACCGTTCTGACAGTGGCAGTTGTCACAGTCAAACGCTCTACCGTTCTGACAGTGGCAGTTGTCACAGTCAAACGCTCTACCGTTCTGACAGTGGCAGTTGTCACAGTCAAACGCTCTACCGTTCTGACAGTGGCAGTTGTCACAGTCAAACGCTCTACCGTTCTGACAGTGGCAGTTGTCACAGTCAAACGCTCTACCGTTCTGACAGTGGCAGTTGTCACAGTCAAACGCTCTACCGTTCTGACAGTGGCAGTTGTCACAGTCAAACGCTCTACCGTTCTGACAGTGGCAGTTGTCACAGTCAAACGCTCTACCGTTCTGACAGTGGCAGTTGTCACAGTCAAACGCTCTACCGTTCTGACAGTGGCAGTTGTCACAGTCAAACGCTCTACCGTTCTGACAGTGGCAGTTGTCACAGTCAAACGCTCTACCGTTCTGACAGTGGCAGTTGTCACAGTCAAACGCTCTACCGTTCTGACAGTGGCAGTTGTCACAGTCAAACGCTCTACCGTTCTGACAGTGGCAGTTGTCACAGTCAAACGCTCTACCGTTCTGACAGTGGCAGTTGTCACAGTCAAACGCTCTACCGTTCTGACAGTGGCAGTTGTCACAGTCAAACGCTCTACCGTTCTGACAGTGGCAGTTGTCACAGTCAAACGCTCTACCGTTCTGACAGTGGCAGTTGTCACAGTCAAACGCTCTACCGTTCTGACAGTGGCAGTTGTCACAGTCAAACGCTCTACCGTTCTGACAGTGGCAGTTGTCACAGTCAAACGCTCTACCGTTCTGACAGTGGCAGTTGTCACAGTCAAACGCTCTACCGTTCTGACAGTGGCAGTTGTCACAGTCAAACGCTCTACCGTTCTGACAGTGGCAGTTGTCACAGTCAAACGCTCTACCGTTCTGACAGTGGCAGTTGTCACAGTCAAACGCTCTACCGTTCTGACAGTGGCAGTTGTCACAGTCAAACGCTCTACCGTTCTGACAGTGGCAGTTGTCACAGTCAAACGCTCTACCGTTCTGACAGTGGCAGTTGTCACAGTCAAACGCTCTACCGTTCTGACAGTGGCAGTTGTCACAGTCAAACGCTCTACCGTTCTGACAGTGGCAGTTGTCACAGTCAAACGCTCTACCGTTCTGACAGTGGCAGTTGTCACAGTCAAACGCTCTACCGTTCTGACAGTGGCAGTTGTCACAGTCAAACGCTCTACCGTTCTGACAGTGGCAGTTGTCACAGTCAAACGCTCTACCGTTCTGACAGTGGCAGTTGTCACAGTCAAACGCTCTACCGTTCTGACAGTGGCAGTTGTCACAGTCAAACGCTCTACCGTTCTGACAGTGGCAGTTGTCACAGTCAAACGATCTACCGTTCTGACAGTGGCAGTTGTCACAGTCAAACGCTCTACCGTTCTGACAGTGGCAGTTGTCACAGTCAAACGCTCTACCGTTCTGACAGTGGCAGTTGTCACAGTCAAACGCTCTACCGTTCTGACAGTGGCAGTTGTCACAGTCAAACGCTCTACCGTTCTGACAGTGGCAGTTGTCACAGTCAAACGCTCTACCGTTCTGACAGTGGCAGTTGTCACAGTCAAACGCTCTACCGTTCTGACAGTGGCAGTTGTCACAGTCAAACGCTCTACCGTTCTGACAGTGGCAGTTGTCACAGTCAAACGCTCTACCGTTCTGACAGTGGCAGTTGTCACAGTCAAACGCTCTACCGTTCTGACAGTGGCAGTTGTCACAGTCAAACGATCTACCGTTCTGACAGTGGCAGTTGTCACAGTCAAACGCTCTACCGTTCTGACAGTGGCAGTTGTCACAGTCAAACGCTCTACCGTTCTGACAGTGGCAGTTGTCACAGTCAAACGCTCTACCGTTCTGACAGTGGCAGTTGTCACAGTCAAACGCTCTACCGTTCTGACAGTAGCAGTTGTCACAGTCAAACGCTCTACCGTTCTGACAGTGGCAGTTGTCACAGTCAAACGCTCTACCGTTCTGACAGTGGCAGTTGTCACAGTCAAACGCTCTACCGTTCTGACAGTAGCAGTTGTCACAGTCAAACGCTCTACCGTTCTGACAGTGGCAGTTGTCACAGTCAAACGCTCTACCGTTCTGACAGTGGCAGTTGTCACAGTCAAACGCTCTACCGTTCTGACAGTGGCAGTTGTCACAGTCAAACGCTCTACCGTTCTGACAGTAGCAGTTGTCACAGTCAAACGCTCTACCGTTCTGACAGTAGCAGTTGTCACAGTCAAACGCTCTACCGTTCTGACAGTGGCAGTTGTCACAGTCAAACGCTCTACCGTTCTGACAGTGGCAGTTGTCACAGTCAAACGCTCTACCGTTCTGACAGTGGCAGTTGTCACAGTCAAACGCTCTACCGTTCTGACAGTGGCAGTTGTCACAGTCAAACGCTCTACCGTTCTGACAGTGGCAGTTGTCACAGTCAAACGCTCTACCGTTCTGACAGTGGCAGTTGTCACAGTCAAACGCTCTACCGTTCTGACAGTGGCAGTTGTCACAGTCAAACGCTCTACCGTTCTGACAGTGGCAGTTGTCACAGTCAAACGCTCTACCGTTCTGACAGTGGCAGTTGTCACAGTCAAACGCTCTACCGTTCTGACAGTGGCAGTTGTCACAGTCAAACGCTCTACCGTTCTGACAGTGGCAGTTGTCACAGTCAAACGCTCTACCGTTCTGACAGTGGCAGTTGTCACAGTCAAACGCTCTACCGTTCTTGTCATTTGTAGCCACGCGAACCACTCACTTGATTCGATGGGAAGTTCATTCGGCACATCTTATCAGCCAGAATGTTTTTCTAAGTACCTACCGGCGACTTTGTCTTGCGCTAAGTATACACATTTTTAAGTATGAACATTACTAAGTATCAAAAGCTCTAGGGAATCGCGTGAGCGCTGTTGGGGCCTTGTAGCTGAGTTGTCCGGTTCCATTTGGAAGTGTCTCGGGCCGCCAGCGAATACACCCCATCACTGCGGCGCGCTCCTACCAACTACGCCTTCCCGCGGCCCTGCCAAGCGTCACTCTCCCTGAACAGACGTCAGACCCCGTGTTGCTCCGCAGCGGGACGACGGACACCTCGAGGCCACCAGTTCCGGCCCAGCAGCCCCGGTTTTTACTCGCAGCTGACGCGCTGGTCGGAGACGGGCTCCCTCTCTTCTGAGCGTTTGAGCGGAGCGCGCCGACTGCGTTTCCTTCTGGTCGCCAGTCGACACAGGGAGCGTACACGGATAGAGAGATACGGGAGGCAGGAATACACACAGGGATCGCCAGTCCCGAGTTGCTCCACCCTCAGCTGGCTGTGTTGGGGAAAGGTCGCATGCCCACCGTCTGTGCGTCACCGTTGTGACCTGAAAGGTAGCGGAGCGGCGGCAGCACCACCAACACCACCACCAACACCACCAACACCACCAACACCACCAACACCACCAACACCACCAACACCACCAACACCACCAACACCACCAACACCACCAACACCAACACCACCAACACCACCAACACCACCAACAGCAGCGCAGCGGCAGTGGCGGCACGTGTGAGCCGTTTTTATGCGTCCCGCCTCTCGGCCCGTGGTGTGTGTGTGTGTGTGTGTGTGTGTGTGTGTGTGTGTGTGTGTGTGTGTGTGTGTGTGTGCGTGCGTGCGTGCGTGCGTGCGTGCGTGCGTGCGTGCGTGCGTGCGTGCGTGCGTGCGTGCGTGCGTGCGTGCGTGCGTGCGTGCGTGCGTGCGTGCGTGCGTGCGTGCGTGCGTGCGTGCGTGCGTGCGTGCGTGCGTGCGTGCGTGCGTGCGTGCGTGCGTGCGTGCGTGCGTGCGTGCGTGCGTGCGTGCGTGCGTGCGTGCGTGCGTGTGTGTGTGTGTGTGTGTGTGTGTGTGTGTGTGTGTGTGTGTGTGTGTGTGTGTGTGTGTGTGTGTGTGTGTGTGTGTGTGTGTGTGTGTGTGTGTGTGTGTGTGTGTGTGTGTGTGTGTGTGTGTGTGTGTGTGTGTGTGTGTGTGTGTGTGTGTGTGTGTGTGTGTGTGTGTGTGTGTGTGTGTGTGTGTGTGTGTGTGTGTGTGTGTGTGTGTGTGTGTGTGTGTGTGTGTGTGTGTGTGTGTGTGTGTGTGTGTGTGTGTGTGTGTGTGTGTGTGTGTGTGTGTGTGTGTGTGTGTGTGTGTGTGTGTGTGTGTGTGTGTGTGTGTGTGTGTGTGTGTGTGTGTGTGTGTGTGATCGGGCAGCCAGAGTCCGCCCCGCGTCCGCCCCGGGTGACCGACAACGATCTCGGACGGTGACAAAAACTCGTCCTGCCGACCGGGCGAGACGGCGGCCGGACAGCGGACGGCGGGCGGCGGGCTTCTGGTCACAGCTCGGCGGCGGCGGCGGCGGCGGCGGTGCCACGGCAGCCGCTGGACAGGTACACGTGTACAACAGACACCTGAGCACGCAGAGCCGAGACCCGATACGGGGGCGGTGACGAGGACAGGATAAGTGAAGATAGGTACAATAAAGATGTGTAGTAGTAGTAGATGGAGTGGAAGCAGTAAAGATGTGTACAATGAAGTGTTGAAGTCGGAACATGTTTTGTAGGTGAGCTGGGATTGTAAAGGATTGAAGACGTCGACGAAACGAATGGAAACGGAGTGGATGAAACTGAGTCTGAATATATGAAGGACCGTAATATATATTTTGATGTAAGAAATGAATCAAATTTAATTGAGGTCAGATGCGGCGTCCCCGGTTAAGGTCACACCGTAGTCCGTATTAAATGCGGCTGGACATTTTGCTGTGAGATTTTGGGATCCTGAATCATGGACAGTTATATCATGTATTGATGTTGCAAGCGATGTTCCATCCCCGGAGGAAATGGGAGAAAATTAAATTCCAGAGATTTCATTGATAAACATGGTGCATCTTCCAGGGTACGGGGTAGGCGGGGGGGGGGGCAAGGGACACTGTACCCATCAACCCTCTGCTCCCGCCGACCGGCGCCTGGCTCCTCACGATAGAATGGCCACTTCCGTTGCGAGTGAGGTTTTTAGCGTCTGCCCGGTCTGGATTTATAGAGCTCTATAGCTGGCTGTTGGTACCTTGTTAGCAGGAATGGCTGGCTCCGGTGGCGGCGGGGAAACACTAAAAATGCCGGCTCTAAATCACGCCAGCCGGCCGGGCACTGAACGCGAATAGTGCCGAGTCCGCGTCCGGCGTCCCCGGTCACCCGCTCAGGAGTCCCGTGGGAGTCCTGCGTCCCCGTCACTTCAGGAGTCCCGTGGGAGTCTTGCGTCCCCGTCACCAGCTCAGGAGTCCCGTGGGAGTCCTGCGTCCCCGTCACCCGCTCAGGAGTCCCGTGGGAGTCCTGCGTTCCCGTCACCCGCTCAGGAGTCCCGCGGGAGCCCGGCGTCCCCGTCACCCGCTCAGGAGTCCCATGGGAGTCCTGCGTCCCCGTCACCCGCTCAGGAGTCCCGTGGGAGTCCTGCGTCCCCGTCACCCGCTCAGGAGTCCCATGGGAGTCCTGCGTCCCCGTCACCCGCTCAGGAGTCCCGTGGGAGTCCTGCGTCCCCGTCACCCGCTCAGGAGTCCTGTGGGAGTCCTGTGTCCCCGTCACCCGCTCAGGAGTCCCGTGGGAGTCCTGCGTCCCTTTCACTTCAGGAGTCCCGTGGGAGTCCTGCGTCACCGTCACCCACTCAGGAGTCCCGTGGGAGTCCTGCGTCCCCGTCACCCGCTCAGGAGTCCCGTGGGAGTCCTGCGTCCCCGTCACTTCAGGAGTCCCGTGGGAGTCCTGCGTCCCCGTCACCCGCTCAGGAGTCCCGTGGGAGTCCTGCGTCCCCGTCACTTCAGGAGTCCCGTGGGAGTCCTGCGTTACCGTCACCCGCTCAGGAGTCCCATGGGAGTCCTGCGTCCCCGTCACCTGCTCAGGAGTCCCGTGGGAGTCCTGCGTCCTCGTCACCCGCTCAGGAGTCCCGCGGGAGTCCTGCGTCCCCGTCACCCGCTCAGGAGTCCCGCGGTAGTCCTGCGTCCCCGTCACCCGCTCAGGAGTCCCGTGGGAGTCCTGCGTCCCCGTCACCCGCTCAGGAGTCCCGTGGGAGTCCTGCGTCCCCGTCACCCGCTCAGGAGTCCCGCGGGAGTCCTGCGTCCCCGTCACCCGTTCAGGAGTCCTGCGTCCCCGTCACCCGCGCAGGAGTCCTGTGGGAGTCCTGCGTCCCCGTCACCCTCTCAGGAGTCCCGCTCAGGAGTCCCGCGGGAGTCCTGCGGGCGTGCCCCAGCGCCGACCGCGCGGGGGCTGGGTCGATGATTTTATCACCGCACAGCCACTCAGCGCAAATCAGGTTTGTGCGGATGATCGGTTCAGTATTTCATTCCACCGCGTCGAAGCACATCATATAAACATGAATGAATGAATGAAGGTTCCGACTCTTCTCTGATTAACACATTAGATGCGACTGTTGGAGGCACAGATAAATGAAGACTTCACTATATCGCCGGATAAAATTGATACGATTAGTTACCCCGTCTTCGTTGATAATCTCTCCTTGGCACATGTCGGCTGGCGAGCGACTCATCAGCATAAATGTGCTGAGTAATCTCGGGACAATTTTTATCGGCGCGTTTCTGGTGTGCCCATTAGTGTCGACACCTGACACCGGGTGCAGTGCAAACTGGGCAGCGGCGATGACACCGCCTTCAGCCGCGTTATCCGGAGCTGACGGTGCGGAGCTGCAAGCCACTGAATCAGACCGGCTACTGACGGCTACTGACCGGCTACTGCCGGTGCGGGGCTGCAAGCCACTGAATCAGACCGGCTACTGACGGCTACTGACCGGCTACTGACGGCTACTGACCGGCTACTGACGGCTACTGACCGGCTACTGACGGTGCGGAGCTGCAAGCCACTGAATCAGACCGGCTACTGACGGCTACTGACCGGCTACTGACGGTGCGGGGCTGCAAGCCACTGAATCAGACCGACTACTGCCGGCGCCATGCACTGTGTGTCTGATGACTCGAGACATTGCGGCGGTGGACGACGGACGTATTAGGTTATAGATTAATTACACCAGGGTTACAGACTACAGAGCTGGCGAAGTACGAACGGTTCGACAGGAACATTGAAACATAGCCTGACCGGGGACAATACATTAGGGCGTGCTGTATATAATTACACCCTTTTTGTTACGACACACTGCCCCTGAATGGCCTCACAAGCAATAAATTTACCGTCCAGCCCCATATATCCCCGGCCATGACCATCGAAGGATTACCCCGTCCGTCCCTCGACAGCATGGTTCGGCCTGTCTGGAGTACACGCCCGTCGTCGATCTGTGTCGATGGGGGGGGGGGGGGTGGTGGTGGTGGTGGTGGTGGTGGTGGAGTGCAGGCTGCCGCTTGTCTCCCACCCACTGTCCCACCCAGAGCTTTGAAGGCACGAATGCAATTCCAGCCGGGCGGAGCTGACTCCACGCCCAGCTCGCAGATATGCTGTACTTCAAATGAGCAGCTCACGCCATGGGGATTTCCACGGGTGTTGGTTTTGCAATGGTGGTCTATCGAGCTGCGGGTAGCCGAAACGGGGCCAAATAAGACTAGGAGCTGTTTAACCAGCCCACTTAAGTGCTGTATTAACAAGTGAACTGTGATTTTAGGCGGCGTGTTTTGGCTGTGAGATGCTATAATCCGACCTGCAAGAGCCCCGTACTTTTCTGCACGAGACTCGCTGTTTTGACAGCTGTTCAGTCGCTGCGCGTGACTAACGGCCCCTCGGAAGCCAAACTCGACTCTGATCGGCTTTAGTGGACCGATATTTGCTAACATGTGCTTCAGGACGGAAAAATGGCCAGAACGTATGTAGTCAATTAACCATCGCGCCGACTGAGGGCGCTCGTAAGCCAATTAGAGACTTGAGCTCCAGGTGAGGCGGGCTCTGTGAGATCGGTGGGATCTCTGGATCGCCGGGATCTCTGGATTGGTGGAATCTCGGACGGTGCTCGCTGGGCGGCCTGCACCGCTGGCTGCTGCAAGCTCCAGCAGTCCAGCTACGCGCGCTGCAGCGCTGTTTGATTTGCCGGTCGGCGGCGCGGCAAACCGGACCGGGCCGCGTTCCGGGGCTCCGGGGGCGGGTAGCTGCGGCGAATTTACCGTATATTCTGCTGCGGTCGGCCCCCGCTCGGCCCCGCCGCGCCGCCGCGCCGCTGCGCACCCCGTGTACAGGACCGACCGTCTCGGCCCGTTAGTCTGCTTCCCGAGAACGAAGCCCGGGCCGGACGACAAGGCAGGCCTCTGACGCCAGAGCTGACGGCATGGTATGCAGGCCGAGCGCAAATGCACGCGGATTTGCACGGATCCAGACCGAGATATGGACATATCCACACAAACATCGCTCACACACTGCGCGGTGGATGCAGCGGGACCAGAGACCGGCGCAACACGGGTACTGGCGCCCTGTGCGAACTGCGAGGTATGACGCCAGCGCGTCGGCGGCGGCGGCGGCGGCGGCTGACTGCATTGCCAGCTAGGTGGTCGTCGTGACTTCACCACCGTAACAGCCTCGCAGCCCAGCTGCGTGAGAGACCCCGCAGGCTACGAGGCACCCTCGGACACCCCCTCCCTATAAATCACTTCCCCCTCCGTCGCCCCTATCGACCTGCCTCCGCGCGGCCGCCGCGGGGCGCGGGAGCGCCGGGTCGCACGAGGGCCCGCCGCCACCCTGCTCTGGCGGCTATTTCGGTTGTGTCTGTCCCGCTGCGCCTTGTCTGTATACTCCGCGCCACGGCGTGACGATTCCGATCAGCCTGTGCATCGGCTCCGACGGCGGCGACGAACCGCTCGCCTGTCGGCTGTCGGTGGCATCAGATGTCATCAGGTTCAGGTTCGGTGGTGATCGGACCCACACGGCTGGAAGGGGTAACCGGTGTGCCGGCGAGCGCCCCGCCGCGCGCAGCCGTCGCGGCGGCGCGGCGGTGCCTCTTTGGCCGGGTTGGGTTCGCGATCCGTCATTGCCGCGCGGCCCGGTGACGCTCCCGGAGCCACTCCATCCTCATATGATCGAGTCCCGGTGACACTTCATCCTCTTGTGCCCCCTCCCCACCCCCACCGGCGTGACATCCGCCGGGTCGCGTTCCGTTACAACAGACGCGCCGCGCGCCGCGTCCACTGGCAGCCCTTCCTGTCCGTCTGACGCCGGCTCTGGCGATGTCGGAAGGGCTGACAGACTGAGACGCTCCGCCACCCTGACCAGGCCGACTAACTAACTCCAGGAACACGGGAGTCGTCCCCTTGTCGCTCCACCGCTCACGCCGCTCCGCCTACTGCGCGGAGCGGCGTGGCGGAGCCGATCGCTCAGGCAGCAATCACGCCCGACCGGCCTCCGCCTCTCGCCCGACCCCGCCCACTCAGTCGGGAGGGCGGCCGTGGGTGGTTATTTGGCACCAATTGTGGTTACAGTACCTGCGAATTATTCCTGGCATACCAGCGGAAAGTAGGATATGTTGAACGCTGACGATCAAGAGGATCTGATGCATGCAAGGGATAGGTTTGACTGCGCGCAACAATATCTTGCCGATTGTTGTGTAGTCTTACCACAGCACGCTGTTGGTTGATGTGGTTAGATAATTAAGACAAAAGTCCTTGTTGGTATAAACAACTTTTGAGATTGTTCTGCATCTGCGGCTATGTATCTTCCGATTATTTTTCTTAGTAAAGAAATAATCGAGCATGAGGGCTATAGCAATGCATAGCAACTGCCAACTGGTGGATCTAGTGACGGAGGTGAAGGGAATGGACAATGGTTGTCTCTGCTGGTCGGACCGCTGGTCCGACGCGGCTGGACCGCTCGTCCGACGCGGCTGGACCGGCTGGTCGGACCGCTGGTCTGACGCGGCTGGGCCGGCTGGTCGGACCGCTGGTCTGACGCGGCTGGGCCGGCTGGTCGGACCGCTGCTCTGACGCGGCTGGACCGGCTGGTCGGACCGCTGGTCTGACGCGGCTGGGCCGGCTGGTCGGATACGTAAAAGCCACAACGTGGATGTATCTTAATACATGACTATGACTATGACTATGACCGCTCGTTCGACGCGGCTGGGCCGGCTGGTCGGACCGCTGGTCTGACGCGGCTGGACCGGGTGGTCGGACCGCTGGTCTGACGCGGCTGGACCGGCTGGTCGGACCGCTGGTCTGACGCGGCTGGGCCGGCTGGTCGGACCGCTCGTCCGACGCGGCTGGACCGGCTGGTCGGCCCGCTCGGGACGCGCCGGTGCGTCTACTAACCGCTCCTGACGGCTGGCGCCGGCCACCAGTCACACGGCACACGGCCGACTGCCCCTGTTAGCCGCCTCTGACCTCCAGTCACTGCCCCCGTCAGCAGCTCTGACCTCCAGTCACCTGACGGACCTCCAGTCACGGGAGAGGCCAGCCGTCACTGTCAGGAGGACGTCACAGCGTTGCCACAGCCCAGACGTGACCGCCACACTGTCGGTGACGTCAGCGGCCCGTCAGCGGCTCCTATGACAAGTCAGGTCCGACATACCTACAGCCCGTCCCACACGTCAGGACGCGGTCGACCGAAGGAAAGGTTCTGTGCCGACTGCCGACTATAGGGCTCAAGCTGGCCGTAGACTGATGCTATTTCTGTAATGAGAGACGCCATGAGATAATAGGACGTTGTTGCTAATGTTTGTCGGTGACTTCACCTACCGCTGGCCACAGATGATATGTAATAGACGAACACGTAGCTAGTGACGAACACGCTGACCGCATTACTGACGGGAATTTCCATACAACAAGAGGAGAGCTTTTAATAACTCAGTTACACGTGTGGCCGGCGCTGGCAAGAGCTTAGCCGATTAGGGAGTCCTTTTGTATGAAATTAAATACAACTTTTTGCCGTGATTGAAGACCGCAGTGCGTTTGGTCCGAGATCACACCGCAGGGACGTAGGAACGTCACGAAAGGGGGGGGGGCAGTGAAACTGTGATCTCGTCTTGAGAGAAACCAAACCCCTTATGCAAGATTTCTTTGCAGATTTGGGCTCTTCTCGTCTTGGGGAATCTTTTGCCATAATTTTGTTTTTTATTGCCAAGCAAAATACAATATTTTAGCCAAAAATTTGACCCAGAAGTGTGGGGGTCATGGCCCCCCGGCCCCCTTGTTCCTACGCCTATGTCACACTATTTGCATTCCCTCATGGAACGCAGCAACACCAGTAGACCGCCAAGCTTGTGACATTGTGTCGAAGCTCCACGTACGCGGTCAGAGCAGTGCGGCCCGTGCCTGTTCTGCTGACCGCCCACGTGGCCGCTGTTCAGGGCGGTGGGCGGTGGGCGGTGGCGGCCGGCGGCTGCCGTTTTTGTGCCGCCGTTCCTGATGACGCTCCCGGGCGGCCGGGCAGCTCCGATGGAGATGCTCATTACAACCAGCCGTCATCGGCGATATGACTGACGCTCGCCGTTCGGACTGGGACGAGTCGGGACCGTCTGCTCCGGGCCGGGATGGGCCGCGGTGCGCCGCGGTGCGCCGGGACCGCCGCAGTCAGGCAGATGACGCGCTGGCGAAGCACGATGACGGCGGCCGTGTGAGGGCAGTCTGCACTGTCCGCACATCACCAGGCGGACTGGAGCGCCTCACTGGAGCGCGTCACTTCAGACGAACCGTCACGGCGGCGAGACAGTTGGTTCTCCCTGCGCGAAACTGTTGGACCTCACCCTGCACCGCCACCGCGGGTCCGGGTCGGTCGGCCGGCCGGTCCGTCCGGTCGGTCCGTCCGCGAGCCGTGCCGGGGATTTGTGCTGCTGTGGCTCCTCAGTCCTCAGTTCTCAGTTCTCAGTCCAGCACGCCGGGCTGCGCTCGCCTGCGTGCGCCTGTTCGTGACAATGATAATGTGAGCCGGGGAGAGCCACGGATGAGCGGATCAAGGGAGCTCAGAACGCCGGGATGTTTGTTTTTATACGGATTATCACTGGACACAGACGGATGAGAATCAGTGTCGTATTTGTCATGTTATCAAACAATCCGCCGCTGGACCGCCGGCGGACCGCGCCGGAGTCACTGCAGTTGCAGTGTTACACGTCCGATCGGGATGAATTGGTGGTCAGGGCTGTGTGGGTAGCGGTGCAGTGTGCTGCGTGGTCCGGCGAGGGAACGCTCTGCGCAATCCGTCTGATGTGAGACAGTGCCGTGTCGACCGTCACAATTCGATGCGACTACTCCGATCCTGCAGGGATTATGCATTGTCTGTAATGCGGTAGATCCGCTTGAAGTGGCCGCGAGATCGGGGCTTTGCTCATGTAGTATGACGTCCAGCGTACAATCACGTATTCTTCGTTCTACGTCGAGATCTTTGCGGGGTCTGGAAAAGATTCCAACTGGGGTTTATCAACACTTTACCCCGAAGTTGGGTCTTTGGGGCTGTTAGGAACCAACAAAGTTAATTTCGAGATTGGAGTGCTAACAATCACAACCACAGCCACAATTCCAGGAGCGGCCTTTGCCCCGCGACAGGCAGGGATTTGCAGCGCTCGGCCAATCTCCACCCATCGCATAGCAGTGTACCGAGACGTGGCTGCGGCTTTGCTCTGCGGTGTGACCGCTATCCGTGATAACCCCACCTCCGCCGCTCCCCTCCCTCCGTGATAACTCCACCTCCGCCGCTCCCCTGCCTCCGTGATACCCCCACCTCCGCCGCTCCCCTCCCTCCGTGATACCCCCACCTCCGCCGCTCCCCTCCCTCCGTGATAACCCCACCTCCGCCGCTCCCCTCCCTCCGTGATACCCCCACCTCCGCCGCTCCCCTCCCTCCCTGCCTCCGTGATACCCCCACCTCCGCCAATCCCCTCCCTCCCTGCCTCCGTGATACCCCCACCTCCGCCAATCCCCTCCCTCCCTGCCTCCGTGATACCCCCACCTCCGCCGCTCCCCTCCCTCCCTGCCTCCGTGATAACCCCACCTCCGCCGCTCCCCTCCCTCCCTGATAACCCCACCTCCGCCGCTCCCCTCCCTCCCTGCCTCCGTGATACCCCCACCTCCGCCGCTCCCCTCCCTCCCTCCCTCCGTGATAACCCCACCTCCGCCGCTCCCCTCCCTCCCTGCCTCCGTGATACCCCCACCTCCGCCGCTCCCCTCCCTCCCTGATAACCCCACCTCCGCCGCTCCCCTCTCTCCCTGCCTCCGTGATAACCCCACCTCCGCCGCTCCCCTCCCTTCCTGCCTCCGTGATACCCCCACCTCCGCCGCTCCCCTCCCTCCCTGATAACCCCACCTCCGCCGCTCCCCTCCCTCCCTGCCTCCGTGATACCCCCACCTCCGCCGCTCCCCTCCCTCCGTGATACCCCCACCTCCGCCGCTCCCCTCCCTCCCTGCCTCCGTGATACCCCCACCTCCGCCGCTCCCCTCCCTCCGTGATACCCCCACCTCCGCCGCTCCCCTCCCTCCCTGATAACCCCACCTCCGCCGCTCCCCTCCCTCCCTCCCTCCTTGATACCCCCACCTCCGCCGCTCCCCTCCCTCCCTGCCTCCGTGATAACCCCACCTCCGCCGCTCCCCTCTCTCCCTGCCTCCGTGATACCCCCACCTCCGCCGCTCCCCTCCCTCCCTGCCTCGCGCTCGGCTGACCGCGGCGCGGCCACTGACGACCGCGACGCGACGGGCGCGTCTCCGACCCCTGATCCCGCCCTGATCCGCCCTGATCCCGCCCTGACCCGCCCTGGTCCGCCCTGATCCGCCCTGATCCGCCCGAGCCGCCCGAGCTGCCGTGATCCGCTGCAGACGGAGAGGTCACCGCCGCTCGGCCAGGTTTTGCCGCCCCGCTCAGGAGCCGCGGCGGCGCGCGGGCGCCTTTGAGTGACGGTTTTTGCGTGTCGCGGCAGCCGGCAGCCGGCGTCGCCCGGACGTCGGTCGCAGCACGGCTCTGGATCGGACATTCAGGCGGGGTCGGGCGGCATGGGAAGCGATTCGGCGGCAGTGGGATGGCTGCTCCTCGGTGGATTAGTAGGCTGGGTCTGACCGGGCGACTGTCACAGTGGCTACGACTGTCAGTCACCTGGCGCCTCTCGGCATCAACAGCGCAACTCTGACAGACGGGCTGACAGACGGGCTGACAGACGGGCGGACAGACGGGCTGACAGACGGCTGGCAGACGGGCTGACAGACGGGCTGACAGACGGCTGACAGACGGGCTGACAGACGGCTGGCAGACGGGCTGACAGACGGGCTGACAGACGGGCTGACAGACAGGCTGACAGACAGGCTGACATACGGGCGGGAAGACAGGCGGGACGACATGGGCGAGCAAATATGTAGTTATTTAAGCCTGTGTATTTTTGTCTGAATGACTGAGAGGAGACGACAATAAGTTGTTGGCCGTGCTGTTGTCAGCACCTTTACCCGTTGTAATGGCGTGAAAAGTCATCAGCTGGATGAACTTTTCCACTCGCTCCTTGATTTAGAGGAGCTTGTCGTTCACATTTTGACCCTGCTCCGTGCCACGTGTTGGTCCCGGTCCTGGTCCGGTCTTGGTCCGGTCCTGGTCCGGTACTGGTTCGGTCCTGACTCGGTCCTGGTCCGATCCTGACTCGGTCCTGACTCGGTCCTGGTCCAGGGTTGGTCCGGTCCTGGTCCGGTCCTGGTCCGGTCCTGACTCGGTCCTGATCCGGTCCTGACTCGGTCCTGGTCCGGTCCTGACTCGGTCCTGACTCGGTCCTGGTCCGGTCGCGACTCGGTCCTGGTCCGATCCTGACTTGGTCCTGCCTCGGTCCTGGTCCGGTCCTGGTCCGGTCCTGCCTCGGTCCTGACTCGGTCCTGGCCCGGTCCTGACTCGGTCCTGGTCCGGTCCTGACTCGGTCCTGGTCCGGTCCTGACTCGGTCCTGACTCGGTCCTGGTCCGGTCCTGACTCGGTCCTGACTCGGTCCTGGTCCGGTCCTGACATGGTCCTGACTCGGTCCTGGGCCGGTCCTGACTCGGTCCTGTTCCGGTCCTGACTCGGTCCTGGTCCGTCCTGACTCGGTCCTGACTCGGTCCTGACTCGGTCCTGGTCCGGTCCTGGTCCGGTCCTGACTCGGTCCTGACCCGGTCCTGACTCGGTCCTGGTCCGGTCCTGACTCGGTCCTGACTCGGTCCTGGTCGGGTCCTGACTCGGTCCTGGTCCGGTCCTGACTCGGTCCTGGTCCGGTCCTGACTCGGTCCTGGTCCGGTCCTGGTCGGGTCCTGACTCGGTCCTGGCCCGGTCCTGACTCGGTCCTGGTCCGGTCCTGACTCGGTCCTGGTCCGGTCCTGACTCGGTCCTGGTCCGGTCCTGACTCGGTCCTGGTCCGGTCCTGACTCGGTCCTGGTCCGGTCCTGACTCGGTCCTGACTCGGTCCTGACTCGGTCCTGGTCCGGTCCTGACTCGGTCCTGGTCCGGTCCTGACTCGGTCCTGGTCCGGTCCTGACCCGGTCCTGGTCCGGTCCTGACTCGGTCCTGGTGCGGTCCTGGTCCGGTCCTGGTCCGGTCTTGACTCGGTCCTGGTCCGGTCCTGCCTCGGTCCTGGCACGATCCTGACTCGGTCCCGACCCGGCTCGCCGCTGCGCCGCTGCTGCTGCATTCCTGACTGGCGTGCTCCCATGTCGGCTCGCGAGGGGACAGCCGCCGCCGTCGCCGCCCCGCGCAGTACCGCCGCGCTCCTAAAGCACCGATACAAAATGAGCGATAAATTATCTCGGGTGGGCGGTAAATTAGTGTGAGGGGCGGTCTCCGGGCCGCGGCAGCTAATTACAATAACCCACAGCTCGGCCGGGCGGCACGACGGCGGTGGCGGTGGCGGTGGCGGTGGCGGTGGCGGTGGCGGTGGCGGGAAGCGTGGCGTATATGCGCGCCAATACGGCCGACTCCCTGGCCCGACTGAGGTTCCGGAACGGCTCGGCACAAACGTTGACCTTCCGGGTTCACAGGCGCACTACGTGGCCGCCCCGCCCTCGGTCGGCCGCACACGGCGGCGTTTATTGCCGGCGCGGCGGCGTTATCGGCGCGCCATGACCGTCTCGGTGCGCCGTGTTTGTGTCCAGGCCATAAACCGGCGAGCCGCGGGCCGCACAGCTCCGACCACGCCGCGCTAGCCGCTAGGGCCACTGGCTGTGTAGCGCCAGGTCTGCTGACAATATAACGCCAGGTCTGATGGCCATATAACGCCAGGTCTGCGGGCAATATAACGCCAGGTCTGCGGGCAATATAACGCCAGGTCCACTAGCTACAGAGCGCCAGGTTCTTTGGTCATATAGCGTCATGCCCACTGCCCCTGGTCATATTGCCAGTTATTGATCAGTTTCTATTCGGTGCAGTCGAGACGGTGACCGCTCTGTTCATACCCATCGTGCTGTGTGACTGCTCTGAGGCGGTGCTGTGTGCGCTGCTGTGTGCGCTGCTGTGTGCGCTGCTGTGCGTTGCTGCTTGAATTGTCACCAGCCTAAGCTGCCGGGATGGCCGGCGGCATGCCGTCCCACCAGCTCACCTCTTACCACCTCTCTCCCCGCTCCCGCCTTCTGATGCCGCTGTCTGGCAGGCGGCATTCCGGCCTGCAATAAGCCTTTGCGGTCCTGACGTTTCAAGACGATTGTTTGGATTGGCTAACTCACATCGCGCATGCAAGCGGCACCGGCAGTAGTGTGCCCTCACCGCAACATGCAACCAGTGTCACTCACACCGGCCTGAGTCGTGACCGGAGCTGGCCGCAGTGTTCTGCCGCCGCCAACAGGCGATTAATTCGGCCAGCAGGCGATTAATTCGGCCAACAGGCGATTATTCGGCCGGCCGATATTCGGTTCAGCGTAAGGATGAATCCTACCAGTCCACGGGAAAACATCACCACCCAGCCGATGACTTCAAATTTGCAGTCCTTCAGCTTCACCAATGGCTGCCTTCTCAGCTGTCTTCGCCGGGTTTCTTTCACGGTGTTTCCAGTTTCTTGGCGTCTTCCTCTGTCTTATCGACCCTTTCCTAGCAATCGCTGTGTTCCCAGTCCCTCGTCTTGTCCCTTCCTCGGAGCATCCCCCGCGTCTCTCTCTCTCTCTCTCATTCCCGTCGCTGCTCCCCCGGTCACCGTTTCGTCGGCGCAATGCCTCCCCTTCCAATCTCGCCGATATAGCCTTTACGACATCGGCACCGCCTACTAAGGAAAATCCCACAGGGGACTGTACGGGTCGGCAATCCCCTCTGCCTGCCGGTCCAGTGCATGAGAGATAGAGAGACGCGAGGGACAGGACGAAGGCAGGGACATGACGAGGGACTGGCTCCTCCGATCAGAGCGTTCACTGACTAAACGCTACACCCGACCTTGCCGACCGATGTGGCAGTAGTAGTTTACGGTTCACGCCGACTGGGGTGCACAGCTGGCCCTTCCCGCGGCGTCTGAATTATGTGACGGTGTGAACACCCCATTAGAGGTAACCGCCGCGCCCGCCGGTCGCAGCTGAGTCACACCTGCACAGTATGACACGTTTATGTGTTGTGGTATTTATGTGGCTGCGTGCACCAGCTGCCATGGGGCGGCTCTGACCTGGTGGGGGCGGGTCCAGGCGGGAAACGGGGTCTGCCGTGGGACAGGTCTGGTCTGGAGGGGGCGAG
Source organism: Chirona hameri (assembly GCA_036785665.1). Classification (NCBI taxonomy): domain Eukaryota; kingdom Metazoa; phylum Arthropoda; class Thecostraca; order Balanomorpha; family Balanidae; genus Chirona; species Chirona hameri. The sequence continues at coordinate 88,653 of JAXIVJ010000793.1, forward strand.
GCCTGGCGTGGTGGAGGCGGGGCGGGCGGCAGACCCAGGTTCGTTGGATCTGCATCCACTCTACGTAATGAACGTCTGGGTATACATGCATCCTTCCACGAGGTAGGACCAGAGTGCCAACCCTTCCGCCAGCCGTTGGCACTATGCTATGATTCATGGCTACTTTCCCAAGTACACAGTGGGTGGTAGCCTCAGGTCATGCAATAGTAGCATGCCACCAGCATACACAGCTAGGCTACCTGCAGACCGCAGCCGGCCACCCTGCCACATGTCCCGCGACACACGACAATCATGCTGGTCCCTCGCCGCTGCACCTCCGCCAGCACTGCTACCGTCCGCCGCCACCGCCGTCTGCCTCGCCTCGCCTCGCCTCGCCTCGCCTCGCCGTCGCCGCCCTGCCGAGCGGCCGCCTCCCGCCGCCGCCGCGGCCGACTCGGACCGACCTTGTGCGGTCGGAGGATGACAAATGGCCGATGTGTGTCCCGATACGGATACCGGACGGTGGCCAGCGTCCGCATCGTAATCCGGCCGTAATGCACCGCCCGGCCGGCCTGCACCGCCCCGCACCGCCCCGCACCGCCCGGCCGGCCTGCACCGACCCACACCGCCCCGCACCGCCCGGCCGGCCTGCACCGACCCACACCGCCCCGCACCGCCCGGCCGGCCTGCACCGCCCCGCACCGCCCGGCCGGCCTGCACCGACCCATACCGCCCGGCCGGCCTGCACCGCCGGCCCCGCCGCCCGCTGCCCGCCGCCCGCCCGCTGAACTCGGGATGTCTGCACCGGACCTGCTGCAAAACGGGAGCCGCATCGCGAACACGGCAAGACGCAGAGCAAAACGGAGCTACAACGCGGAACACGAAGAACGTGGTGCAAAACAGAACTGCGCAGAGCGAGATCAGAACAAAATAGGGTTGCAATGTGCAACGTGGTGGCGACACAAGTAGCATACAACCTACATCGGACAACACAAAGCAAAATGGAGCAGCAAAATGCCACCACAATATGCAGAGATGCACACAATACACAGAGGCAGATCACCACACAGCCAGATACAGCAACTGGGCGCCACATAACTAAGTAGTTGAGGCGCCCTAAAGTCCTAATCATCATCATCATCGCCAAATGCAGCGACACGAAGCGAAACTGAGTTATGCGGCCGCAGAGGAGCGTAAGAGCGAAACTGAGCAATGCGGCCGCAGAGGAGCGTAAGAGCGAAACTGAGCAATGCGGCCGCAGAGGAGCGCAAGAGCGAAACTGAGTAATGCGGCCGCAGAGGAGCGTAAGAGCGGCACCGGACGACTCGGAGTAGTACAGATACGGAGCAGTACAGGTACGGAGCAGTACAGGTACAGAGACAACTCGGAGCAGTACAGGTACGGAGCAGTACAGGTACAGACACAACTCGGAGCAGTACAGGTACGGAGCAGTACAGGTACGGAGCAGTATAGGTACGGAGCAGTACAGGTACAGAGACAACTCGGAGCAGTACAGGTACGGAGCAGTACAGGTACGGAGCAGTACAGGTGCAGACACAACTCGGAGCAGTACAGGTACGGATCAGTACAGGTACGGAGCAGTACAGGTACGGAGCAGTACAGGTACGGAGCAGTACAGGTACAGAGACAACTCGGAGCAGTACAGGTACGGAGCAGTACAGGTACGGAGCAGTACAGGTACAGAGACAACTCGGAGCAGTACAGGTACGGAGCAGTACAGGTACGGAGCAGTACAGGTACAGACACAACTCGGAGCAGTACAGGTACGGAGCAGTACAGGTACGGAGCAGTACAGGTACAGAGACAACTCGGAGCAGTACAGGTATGCCTTGTTACACCGCACATACCAGATCACATTGAGATTGAGCTTTACACTCCGCTGCACAGAGCAAACCGAGCAAATCGGGCAAAACGGGCAAACCGAACAAACCGGGCAAACCGAGCAAAACGGGCAAACCGGACAAACCGAGCAAACCGAGCAAAACGGAGCTTTGCAGAACGATGCGGCAGCAACACAGACGGCGCGGCAGCAACACCTGCGGAGCAGGTAGCCGGAGAGAGGCGAGGCCGGTCGGTCAGGCGGTCGGGCCTCCGCGGCCTCCGCGGCCTTCGCGGCCTCCGCCTCAGAACCAGCTCACCGTCGGATGACAAATGGGTCTGCACGTGAAACGTTTTGCGGCGTCGGTTATATGCGTGTTCGGGCGTTCAGGCTGCCCGTATCGCCACCCATTACACGCAAGCATTACCATCGCTTAGCGGCGAGCGGCGTCTGGGGGGCGCCTTTCATGCAAATATGCGTGTTCTGTGGCCGCGATACGGGCGCAGTTCAATTGGATGGGTGGGCAAACGTGTAGTTTTCACGTGTTGAGTTAGTGATGCTGCGGACTCCGCCGTGGTGAAGGTAGACTTTTCGTGACTAGATATAATGCAATAGTCAAGCTGATTTAAATTGATCCGTTTGTTTCTCTGCTTGTCGCCTGTGATACATGGCTGTATCTGCTGAGATATTAAACTCTTGTAGAGGCATCTTGTTAAAATGCCTCGGAATTTTCGTGAGCTTTACAATAGATTGTCTTCTAGATTTATGCTTCTGTTTTTATTGGTTTGCTGGACGGTTACATATAGCCCGGTGCTCGCTACATGATGAAACTTGACGAGGTCAGATATTCCCTTGGGGTGGCAGGAAAATGAACATTCCGGTGATAAAGACTCCTCTAAAAAATGCAATTTGAGACCAGACCACGAGTTGCGGTGTTTGCGAGTCACAAGGATGTGGGAAATTCCTAGTCGCCGGAATTCATAAGCGACTTTGTTTTGGTCGCTAACGGTCCGGTACGTCGATCACCTCTGTAATGCTACGTTGCTGCACGGGCCACGGGTCGGAATCGGACCACTGCTCACCGGGCACATTCGTAACACTGAGGTGCGAGACTTCACTGAGGTGAGTCACGGGTGGGTCGCAGTCGGCGCCGGTAGTCACTGGCTATCCACTTCACTGAGGTGAGTCACGGGTGGGTCGCAGTCGGCGCCGGTAGGCACTGGCTATCCACGGGTACGGTGGCTGACTCAGGTTTGCTCGGATCTGGGGTTTGCTCGGATCTGGGGTTTGGTCGGATCTGGGGTTTGCTCGGATCTGGGGTTTGCTCGGATCTGGGGTTTGGTCGGATCTGGGGTTTTCTCGGATCTGGGGTTTGGTCGGATCTGGGGTTTGCTCGGATCTGGGGTTTTCTCGGATCTGGGGTTTGGTCGGATCTGGGGTTTGCTTGGATCTCGGGTTTGCTCGGATCTGGGATCCACCGGTGGTGTCTGAGGATCGATATCCGCCGCCGCTGCCGAGTGTTGGTCGTGACACGGTGGCTGACTCAGCGCTGTTGTTGGGTTGGTCGGCCCGGACAGACCGCGGGGCTGGATTCCTCGGCCCGGGCAGACCGCGGGGCTGGATTCCTCGGCCCGGGCAGACCGCGGGGCTGGATTCCTCGGCCCGGGCAGACCGCGGGGCTGGATTCCTCGGCCCGGGCAGACCGCGGGGCTGGATTCCTCGGCCCGGGCAGACCGCGGGGCTGGATTCCTCGGCCCGCTCCGGCGTGACAGGCGGTCCTTGGCGAGGTGTGACCCGGCCGTTGTATGCCTGCAGAACGGGGCGGGACACGGATGAATGTGGTTGGTCGTAACCTAGAGGAAGGCGGGCTCTGCCCCAGACGAGGTGCCGCCTTCCTTAGTCCTCCTCACTCAGTAGCAGGCTTCTCGAAACTTGCTTGTACTGGCTGAGTTACTCCCATTTGATCGAATTCGGACCAAGGCTAAGTCACGGAGTAGCCATGCGAGTTACTCCTCACCTTTAATTGCACTCTGAGCCAAGCACGGAGCCGTCGTGTGAACTACCCCCATGTGACCGAACCCGACTTCGACCGGCCCATGCTCCACCGTAGCGCCCAGCTGGCCGATCGCCCCCCTCCCCTCCCCGATCTGGTAAAGTTTAACGAACGGCCGCGCTGGACCGCGGCGTGTTAATGTTGATAGCCTGCGCTAAGCTCGTCCAAACACCGACTTCCTGCGAGCTTGCGAGGCGTGAGCGCCGCCTCGGCCGTCGGCCGTTACATCACCATCCGGGGACGCTGCGGGCGGACGTCGCGCACCGGTCGCCGACGTCGCCCTGCAGCGCGAATCGTTCCCAGAAGGCGCGGTCGTTAGCTGTCTGGTCCTCGGCCAGATGAGCGCTCCATGAGCCGCGCCGGCCGCTCGGTTTGTCTCCATTTAGCGGTGGTGATGATCTGTTGCACCCCGCGGAGAGCGAGATATGGTCGGCCGAGACGTTGCCATGACGACGATGGCAGTGATGGCCGCGAGTCATTCATTGCCGGGCTAGTGGTTCTTAGAGCGGGGACAGTCAAGGACAGTCAAGGACAGTCAAGGACAGTCAAGGACAGTCAAGGACAGTCAAGGACAGTCAAGGACAGTCAAGGACAGTCAAGGACAGTCAAGGACAGTCAAGGACAGTCAAGGACAGTCAAGGACAGTCAAGGACAGTCAAGGACAGTCAAGGACAGTCAAGGACAGTCAAGGACAGTCAAGGACAGTCAAGAACAGTCAAGGACAGTCAAGGACAGTCAAGGACAGTCAAGGACAGTCAAGGACAGTCAAGGACAGTGAGGATGGGAGTCACTGTGTTTTCAGTTCCAAAGGGCCCAGCTAGCCATTCGATAGATTACAGCCGTGTTCATCTGATCAGAGATCAGTGCGGGTCGAAAAACCGTCCACCCATAAAGTGGGCCTCGTTCCGAGTCTTTTCGACCTTTCAGAGACCTCATGAGCCTCGCCGTGCCTCCCCGAGCGGTCACGGGTCGTCACTGACCATCCTCCAGTCGTCCCGGCGGGCCAAACTGACATCTCCTGCTGCATGGCAGCTGAGTGAAGCACGCCTGTCAGACCCGCCGAGCCGAGCCGAGCCGAGCCGAGGCTGGAGCTCCGCCAAGGCTGCTCTGCAGTCGGCGACAGGGGTCGAGGCCGGGCCAGACAGGCTCCGACCCGGACCGCTTCTGGGAACAAGCCCGGCGAGCCGGCTGTGGCGGTGACAAAAAATGGCATAACCCATCTGAAAAGTTACTATTGGCCGTTTTTGTGTGACTTATGATCGCTCGCCATATCCCAGTGGACGCTCGAGACTCAATTGCATTGCGATTCGATCTTATTCAACAATGATACAGTAAATCCAATCCAATCCAATCATCATGCTAATTGCTCCCAACGAAGATCTCAGATGTAATGCTCCAATGATCCATGCACCAAATGTTACACCAAGTGTTACACCAAGTGTTACACCAGGTGCGACCTGTCGATACGCGTCACACCTCGCTGCGACGAGTCGTCTCCCTTGACACAAAGCGGGCCTCTCTTCCTCGACACGCGCCAGCTCGTTACTTCACGTGTTCCTCGTTATCCCCCACCCTCCCCACCCCGCCGCACCCCATCCCACCCCATCCCACCCCACCGCACCCCAGCGGCGGGCGGCTGACGAGGTCCAGACACCTCGCCCCCTCCCCCGCCACGCTCCCCGCGCGCTCCGCACCGCAGCGTCGCCTCCGACGCGGCCTCGTCGGCAGCGACGCAGCAGCGGAGCGCGGCATTTTAATTGTGGCCGGCCGCGGTCGGGCGCGCTCGTTACAGCGAGAGGGGGCGGGCAGCTGCCTGAGGCGAAAGAGGCACTTCTGGTGCAGAGATGTGGAGTGGAAGGGGTGGAGTGGGCATCCCTGCTGTGGAGATGTAGAGTGGACAGGATGGAATAGGCACCTCTGTCCCGGAGATGTTGAGTGAAAGGGATGGAGTAGGCACCCCTGCCGCAAGGACATGGAGTTGAAAGGGTGGAATGGGCACCTCTGTTATAGTGTGGAGTGGAAGGCCCGGCTTCCGCTAAGCGTTCATTTTTGTGCCCGTTTTAGTTTTTTTTTAGTCAAGCTGATGAGTCTAATGCGTTGCAATGTTCTGTAACGCGGTGAGCGAATTATTTCCGATTGGTCACTGCGTCGACTGGATTGGTAACTGCGTCGACTGGATTGGTAACTGCGTCGACTGGATTGGTAACTGCGTCGACTGGATTGGTAACTGCGTCGACTGGATTGGTAACTGCGTCGACTGGATTGGTAACTGCGTCGACTGGATTGGTAACTGCGTCGACTGGATTGGTAACTGCGTCGACTGGATTGGTAACTGCGTCGACTGGATTGGTAACTGCGTGTGATGTGTCATTGCTCCGGTAGCCTTGAGTTGCATGCTGGAACTCGGGCTGCATCGCTTCCCAGTTCCCAGAACGTTGTTGCCCAAGCTTGATGATCCATATAGTGTGGTTACATCCTTCATCTTAATGCCGGTTTACACCTCTCGCCTTGCATTAGCCACTCAGGCTGATTGTGCATAAGCCGCTCAGCCGGCTGTTACAGCTAAATTACCCCGGTAATTACCAGTCATCAGTCATCAGCCTGTGACAGGCCTGCCGGGCTGCCGCAGCTGTCTTCAGCCAGCTGCAGCTCGGCAGGCGGAGCACCACCGACGGGCGCCTGCAGGCGGCGACTATACCGTCTATCTGTCGCACGCTCCGTGACTGGTGGTGCATTTATTCCCCCCCCCCGAACTTCTGCCGCACCCTGCTGCACGCTCGGTCCCTCTTGGTCCTCTTGGTCCTCTTGGTCCTCTTGGTCCTCTTGGTCCTCTTGGTCCTCTCGGTCCTCTTGGTCCTCTTGGTTCTCTTGGTCCTCTTGGTCCTCTTGGTCCTCTTGGTCCTCTTGGTCCTCTTGGTCCTCTTGGTCCTCTTGGCCCTCTTGGTCCTCTTGGTCCTCTTGGTTCTCTTGGCCCTCTTGGTCCTCTTGGTCCTCTTGGTCCTCTTGGACCTCTTGGTCCCTGGCTCTAAGTTCCTTTCGCACTCTTCTGCACCTGCTATGCACCATGTAGCAAGCCGATCGCTCGCGCCAGGGGTGCGGTCGTGGCTGTGGCATGCTTGCGGCCGGTCTGGCAGCAGGCGCGTGTCGATGCGACCGCTATCGGTCCGCCCCGCACGTGTGTCTTGTCCGCTCCGTATGCGCCGGGCCCGCCTCGTATGCGCCCGAGACCGCCGCGTGCGCGGTACAGCACGACGTGACCGGTGAGGTGCGACACAGGCGCGGGGTGCTGGCCGGCGCGGTGTGACAGGCGCGGTGTGACAGAGGCGCGGTGTGACACAGGCTCGGTGTGCTGGCCGAACGGACTTGTTGTTTAGGTTGGCGGCAGAGCGGTCTGCGCCGACACGCTGCGGTGGTGTCAGCTGTGTCAGCTGTTTCAGGCGTGTCAGGCGGGCGTGTCAGTCGGGTCGGTCGTGTCGGACGTGTGGGAGGTGTTGGGGCGTGCAGGCTCGCCGGCTGGTGGGCACCGGACGCGGAATGGTTAGTGTTCTTCTCGCCAGGGTCGCAGTTGGCAGCACGCGTAACTTGGCAGCGTCACTCTGCGTCATTTAGAGATCACGCTGGTCAGCCAATTTTGAAGGAGTGGCCTGAGCGGCCCGGAGATCACGTGTCGGTCATCGATCTTTCGTGTGTTACGTCGGTCTTGATAACCGTAGAACTGTCTGACAGGACGGACAGGCTGCCAGAGAGAAGCAGACAGGCGGAGGACGGATATGGCTTATGGGTTCTGCTCGCTCCAATCTAATCCGCCGGCACGTCCTTTCTATATTTCTCACCATTAGGTGTAGTTGGGAAGCTGTTCGCTTTGTTTGGGCTTCAGTTATCGAAGATGACTTGGTGACGAGTTTATTGACCTCCTCTATCATAAATCACGATGTCACTGCCACCAAGGGAAGGACACATATGTCTTGCTGCTCAGCACTTGCATATGATAGTCGCTTATCGGGGCTGCCAGCGCTTTGTACCGCTCTACCAGGTAATTCTCGCCATTTAATTCAGGACCACCAGAAGAGGCGTAACTTTTTGAAAATCATTGGGTTGCACTTAGTCGTTAAGAGCCCATTTGTAGCACAACGTGTCATAGGTGTAATGTTAAATTTCCAAATTATTGGGGTTGTAGCTACAACCCCAATTTACATTAAAGTTCCACCCATGACCACCAGCCTAATAAACGTCCGGCGTGCAACTTGCACAAATGCACAGTGGTATGACACGGTATTTTACCCATTCATTCGAATGTTTTTATCTTGTTATACATGATGATTGTCTCAAATGAACTCGCGGAAAAGAACTGTCAATTGCAGCTGTAGACATGCGAGCCTATGCTATCATGCTACTCTACATATGTTCGGAAATATGTCTACATATCGTGGCGGCGTGTAGCCTCAGATAACCGTATATTACCTCCCGGCGGCGTGCAGCCTTGTAATGTGTCCGGTGGGCCGTTGGTGCCAGAGCCCCGGCTGCTGGAGTATGGAGTGAAATGGTGCTGGGGTGTGAGCCGGACCACCGCGCCGCCTCGCTGGGGTCCTTCCTTCCAGCCCGTCCGGCAGTCGGTGGGCATCGCTAGTCTGGTGACAAATCACGCCACATATGGTCCTAATTGCCACCCACTGTTGGGTGGGGTGCGGTGGGGAGGGGTGCCACTCGGCGGGGAGGCGGCAGCCGGCGGTACGCCGGAGTGTTACAGAGGAGAGTGTCGAGTGTCGAATGTCGGGGAGAGTGTCGAGTGTCGAGGAGAGTGGCGCAGAAATCCGGTACCTCAATAGAGTGAAGCTTTGGTGTGTACTGTGTAGTTTGACATGGGCGTCGTGACAAGGGTGTCGACAGAAGGGATCGCCGATGTGAAGCTCGACACCAGCGTAATACCGCAGAACGAGGATCGCCGATAAATGGTGATTTTACCTTTTCGGCAGCGT
>JAXIVJ010000793.1:100000-178739 GCA_036785665.1 Chirona hameri
GAGGCGTGAGGCCGGCCGGCTCAGTGGTATCGGCTCAGTGGTATCTGATGCAGGACGAGTTGGATTTAGGGATATTCAGTACGCCATGAGCCGTTTAGCCGAGTGAACCGTGTGTAATGGCGGTGTGCGTGCCGCCTCGCGGCATGGCTTTGATCTGGTGATGATCCGTGAGCTAACGATACACGGGGGTTCTGATTGTTGGCCTTCCGGAATTACTGTTTCTGATTAGTGTTGCACAAGATGGCGGGATAACCAGTAAGCCTCCTACATAAACGTGAGAGCGTGTGGTTTTCTTTAACATCAAAGTGTGTGCTTCACGCTGTGGCTAAAATGCCGTGACTCATGGGTGGAGCTTTTCGGAAAAAGTTGGTGGGAAAAATGTCATATGGGCTGGTTGTTTGCAATGGTTCAGGTAAAAATGGTCATTTCAACGCCAGGAAACCTTCAAATCTGACAAAAGTTGGTGAGGCAAAACACAAAGTTGGTGGGGCAGTCGCCCCACCATTTGAATAGGAAACTCCACCAGTGCCGTGATTGATAAATGGAAAGTCAGTTGGCCGGTGGAGAAACCATTTCCCCGATTGTATGCCTATCCTGGAATCTGGATCTACTTTGGCATTGCTCGAGATCCAAGCAACTTTAGTTTTTGCATACCGCCACATATACCTATGCGGATTTGATAAGGCGTACATGCGACGGTACAGCCATCTTCTGTATGCATTTCCACATAGGTACACCATGCGCGCACATATTATTTGTAATTTGTTCACCGCTCAATTGCTGATTTACCATTGTGTCAGAACTTCGCCACTTCTGCCTGATACAGAAGCGGGTCCGCCCCGGGCCGGCCTTTGGGTGGGCCCCGCCCGGCCGGCCGGTCCCGGCGAGGGGTAGCGTCCGTCAGGGCCGGGACCACGGGGACCCCCCACCCGCCGCCGGATATTACACATTCACCGCGATTTGCCGCGCCTGTCCACGGGCCCCGTCACTGAGGGACCCCCTGTTCACCCATCGACTGCCCCCCGCCGCCCCGCCGCCCCCCGCGGCGACCTGGCCCAGGTCACTCACCGTGCATCTGACCTTGTAGTCCAGGACAAGGTTGGGAGAGGGGAGAGGGATGGGGAGCAGGCGGCACGCGTGTTTTTAACGTTGTCGGTCGACTGGTACATTGGCTGGGAGCTGTGAGAGGGCGAGAGGGTCACTGGGAGATGTCAGTCGGCACTGGGCGCCGAAAATCTCCGGTCGGGAACAGGGACGCCGCCGCCGCCGTCTCGTAATCGTGTTTAGATTGGTCCAAATATTAAACTCGGACGTGATAACAGATTTATCGCAGATCCGATTGTGGAGAATCTTGTTATTCGCCGCCAGCCGAGAAGGGACGTGAACTTTACCGACTGCGGAAACGGACGCACTCATTTTTGGAAAATGGTTCAGCTGCTCGGAACTTGGAAACACGAAATCTTATCGCCATACGCTGTCATAATATTGAAAAGACTTACACAGGTGGGTTCTATAATCAGGGGGCATTATGTCGATTATTTGGTAAATTATCAAGACCATTATACCCTATCGCAATGAACTGATTAATTTTACTCAAAGACCTGTCTGTATTCATCAATAGAAAATGTTATTTGGTACCGGCGGACCGAAGCGTCATAATCCTGTGTCCTGCGAGTTTGGTTCGCGTGCGAACGGTTCGCTCCGTTTACGACCCGCCGATCTCCATCGAACTGATTAAGTTCCCGTTCGGTTTGATAATTAAAATTCCCGATTAAATTTACACGGCGAGTCTCTTGCGCCGCCGTGCTCATCTAACGACCGACAATTTATTCGGGCTGGCCAGCTGGGCTCCAAAACACGAACAAAAAAGTCGGCGGCGACGGGCGGCCGGGCAGCCGGGCGGCGGAGCGGGCGTTTTTGCGTCGGGATCGTTTGGTTAGTGGCGGCGGGGCGCCCCGTCGCGCCGCCCGGTCGCCGAGCGGGGGGCCGCCGCGGCGCTCCAATGATATACACCCACTGTTTCATTGGCTGTCAGCGGGCCGGGCGAATTAGTGGGCCCGGCGGGGCACCGGCGGATGGAACGCGCTCTCTCCCGCCGTCCGCCGCCGGCCCCAGGCCGATCACTGTGCACAGCGTGTAACGGCAGCCGTGGGACCGAGGCCCGCGCGGACAGCCGGAGAGGAGACGACAAAAACGGGCGGGGATGGTATGGGAAGGCATGAATTCATGCTAACAAACAAAATAAATCACGGGTAGAAATATGCTGATAGAAGTTACATGAGGAGTGCAATCTGAATAGCAGTTGATTAAATTAGATCTCAATTTGATATGTCTAGTTATATGAAATAACTTCAGGGTATTTTTATTGACATGCCATCTGCATCGGCACATTATTGGCTCTGGCACCGCCATGTTTGTTTGAATCCTGCGCCCTGCGGTCCGTTGGCACGGTTAGGTCATGTCTCCGCGTACTGACCTTTTCCCGATGACCGGAAGCGAGGGCTGGTTTCTGTATGTGCTGAATACCTACTGCGCAGCGCCGGGTAGCGGCTGCGTTTGAAGTGCAGTGTGTGCGTTCTGTCAAATGGGGCATGGATGTTGGATATCCTACCTCATTACGAATATCTCTTTTTCTCCGACTGACATAAAAAGTGTACAATTCAAAACATTAAAACTGATTTGAATATTACACATCATAACATGACAACATATTTGAAAATACTTTATCTCGGTAATACGTCCTGGTGCGTCCTGGTGTTTTAGCCATATAAGCCGATACACACCACACAAAATAACTTTAAAAAATGAGCATGGTCCAGTACTTCGCCCCTTGGAATGCCGTGCCTTGAACCAGAATGCTCCATAAGACGATGCGTAGGTGGCTCAAATATTTCAATGGAAGCTTTAAATGTCACAAGCTGGTCGATTTATAGCCCGAGTTCACGAGGTGCCCCCATGGAGGCGGCGGCCGCGTCCACAGCTAGCATTCCGGCGGTGTCGTCTCTACTGCTCTCCCGCAGGATTAATGTCGGACGGTTCGGCGAATTTTCCGCGGCATTAGAAGGCGACACCGACCATTATGCTTGGCCTGGCCAGTGGTCTGGATTCCATGGTTTGCGGCGACTTCTGCTGTTGTGAGAACCAACACAAGCGGCGACTCTGGGCGTCACATTAGTTATGTGTTTGCATTGCTTGCATATACAATGGGCGACCCGTTAAGAGAAATTAATCATATGGCATGGTTTTCTGGAATTTTGGGAGCGCCTGGTTTGGGAGCTCCAGCCAATAATGCTCCCGTCAGCCATACGGGAACCTGTAGAGCTGTACATCATCCGTGACAGAACAATGTTCCCATCTTGTCACACCCGTCTGCACGTGGCTTACGCGGGGGAGGAAATCAACCGACTACGCCTTTTTCTCTTAACTAGGTACACTGTGACCGTTACTGCCTATCAGATCACTTTACTTTAGTTCCGGAGTTTATCACTAATGAGGGCTGTGCAACAGTGACCTAACCTGTTCTCACGGCTAAGCTTGATCTGTAATTAGCAGTTAGTGTACGCAGTGAGCGGTCCTTATCTGATAACTCTCACGGCTGGTGTATTGATGCATGTCGTCATTTGTTAGTGTATGTCATCAGACCCTGCCTCCACCACCCCTGATGGCCGTCTCAGATCGTCAGCCACTCCTCTGGCCCCGAACAGACCTGGCCGCGCGCCTGACGAGACTCTGCCGGCACGCTCGCTTGCCGCTGCCCCCTGGTACAGGCGGACCTTTGTCGTACCGTGCCGCCGCGTCCGATGTACCTGGTCATCGGTGTCACGGGCCCGCCCCCATCACCGCTCACTGCCCCCATCACCGCTCACCGCGCCCCCCCCCCCCCCCTCTCCGCTCACCGCCCCCGTCACCGCTCACCGCCCCCGAGTCAGCGGTGACGCGCCGTCAGCCGTCAGCGGTGACGCGCCGTCAGCCGTCAGCAGTGACGCGCCGTCAGCAGTCAGCTGATGGGTTCCTCCCTGTCCACCGCCCTCCAAACAATACCACACCGCCGTCCGTGTTGTCCGCCCAGCCCGGCGTCCGAGACGCTGTCACTGGTCGATCCTATCTCTCCGTAATCCTGAGCTCGGGCTGACCGCCCTGGATCAGACGACCCGAACACAGCCGGCGCGCCGCCGACTGGGGCTGCAAAGGTTTCGCCGTGTGGCAGGAGCTGACATTTCGGCTGGGAAAGCCCGTCCCGCACCGAGCTGTGGAATTCAGGTCTGTGCTTGGCGACCGAACGCCTCCGTGAAACGCTCATCAGAGTATCATAGTATCGATACTCTGCTCATCGCCTATTATTGTACAGCGTATCGTGGTGGCGCGCGGCGGAGCGTAGCGTGCCTCCGAATCCCTCCGGCGCCGCTTCCTCAGTCCCTCAGTGTGCTCCCCCGGCAGCGGAGGAGCGTGGCGTGCCTCCGAATCCCTCCGGCGCCGCTGCCTCAGTCCCTCAGTGTGCTCCCCCGGCAGCGGAGGAGCGTGGCGTGCCTCCGAATCTCTCCGGGGCCGCTGCCTCAGTCCCTCAGTGTGCTCCCCCGGCAGCGGAGGAGCGTGTCGTACCTCTGAATCTCTCCGGCGCCGCTGCCTCAGTCCCTCAGAGTGCTCCCCGGCAGTGGAGGAGCGTGGCGAGCCTCCGAATCTCTCCGGCGCCACTGCCTCAGTACCTCAGTGTGCTCCCCGGCGTTGCACCTGTGTCACTGTGTCCCTGTCACGTTTGATCCCCGCTGCACGGCAGCTGATGCAGGGGCCCACGCCGGCGCCTGCTGCGCCTGATGGCCTCTTTCGGTGAGTGCTGTCTGAGCCATACCGAGTCGGGGATCAACACAGTTGGATTGAATCTCCGCTCCGATGTCTGTGGCCGTCCCGGCACACTGCACAGCTGCGCGCTGCAGACAGGGGGTGGACCTGCACTCAACTCGACGCGCGCGGTCTGGGGCGCACGTGTCTGGGATTCGTTCACCCGGAGCGGCGGCACTCCCGCCCCATACACGTCTAGAAGGGGCCCTAACTCCAATCATCAACATCATCACACAGAAGTGGGGCCCAGGGATGTGACTGAAGCCCGGGCGCGGTTCGCGTGGTCTTCCACTCAGTCTCAGTCAATCCCATAGGACTGACTCCTGCGTCTGACGCGGGCGCCCAGCTGGGAAAACCTGCCGGGTGCGGCCGGTGTCGGCCGGATCGGATCGGAGATTAGCATCGTCGGCGTGTGCCGGTAGCTAGGGACTGCCGAGCTGAGCCCTGATGTGCGGTCGCAGCGGGTGCTGCATGTCTCGCTTGGTTACCGTGGTTACCGCTGGCGGAAGCGTGCACGAAAGTGAAACAGAAGCGGCTTATCCTCGCGTTCCCACGCTTGTGGGACGTTGTGCGTCCGCTTCACCCGTGAAGACATCCCAGACTGACTGTACCGAGCCTTGTTTTGTATTTTGCGTCTGTTCAAGTCCAGGTTGAGCGAAGGACCCGAGACATTTCCCCGGCCGGGTGACTAATTTGGCTGTCTGCCCGTCTGACATTGCCTGTCTGTTCGTCTGTCTGTCAGGCTGACTGTCTCTGACCTTCCTCTTCAGTGCTGGACCGGATGTCTGTCTTCCTGTCGGTCTGACTGGTCCATCTGACCGATGTCAGCATGACTGATTCCGTCGTCTTTCCCGCAGGGCTGGACCGGACGGCCAGTGTCCAGACCGTACCACCATCGCCGATGCTGGAGGTCGAGGCCGGCGCTGAGGTCACCCTGCACTGCAGCGCCAACGGCTCCGGCAAGCTCTCCTACCAGTGGTTCCGCAACGGCGAGCGGCTGACGCGCAGTCCGCGCCTGCAGCTGCGGAGGCGACTTCAGCTGAACGGAGTGCGGTCTTCTGACGCCGGGGCCTACTCCTGCAGCGTCTCCAACGCCGCCGGCATGGTGGCGAGAAGCAACGGCTCTCTGCCACTGGTCGTGACAGGTGAGTTGGCTCCAACGCCTCCTCCCTGCCAATGGTCGAGATCGATAAGAGACTCCGCTGGGAGACTGTGTCTGGGAGGTAGTGAGGATTCTGGTCAGCAGAATTAGGAGTGATTCGACTTTATTCAAAAGCCGTAATTCTTCAGGCATGGGCAGGCCACTACAGTGAATCCTAGATGACCGTGACCCCTCAGTGAGTGTTTTTAAACGTGGTTTGGTTGCCAGGTGTATTAGATTACTGTTGGTCGGGGACACAGCTGTGTACAGCGCATTATCGACACATGTGTGTTGTGTACTGAGAGCGACGCGAGGTGTCCCGCACAACACGTGCTGGTGGTGACGTCACGGCCTCCACGTCAGCCGGTAAGGGGTGCTCGGTGTGCTGTGATCCGTCTGACAGTGCTGGCTCACTCGCCGGCGATCACGGAGTGTGCGGGGCTGGTATCCGGCAATCGCTCGGGGCACGCTGAAACGAATCGTGTCCGCATTCAGTTGCATTGCGCGGCAGTGAGGGGGTAGGGCAGTGAAGGATCACACAGCGCCATGAAGGTTTTCATCGTGTGGTTACGGTGGCTATATCTGAAGTGTAATTCGAATGTCTTGAGTGATGAAGGCGTCCTGTGTCACCGACTGTGAGTGCTCGACTATACAAACATCGTCATTGCACCTTGTTCGTTTATCGCACGAGCCACGAGTACGCTGAACAAACATGGCATGTGCCAGCGGTACAGGCAGTACTGTTGCAGTATGTGTTGAGCGCCGTCAAGACTGCGCCTGTGCGCTGTGTCATGCTGCTGACCTCTGTCTCTCTAGTGTCTGCCTCTGACCTGTGTGTATCGATGTTCTGCCGCTGGTCTCCGTCTGTCAGTGTTCTGTCGTTGAGTTGTGCCCATCTTGTCCCTCAGACGGCGCGGCGCCGCGGCTGGTGCTGGCCCCCTCCGATCAGCTGGTGCGCGCCGGGGACCCGGCGAGGTTCGACTGCCAGTACAGCGGCGCCGACTCTGTCCACTGGGAGGTGGGCCAGCGAGGTCCCGTCACCGGAGACAGGTGAGGCACCGACTCTGTCCTCCGGGAGATGGGCCAGCGAGGTCCCGTCACCGGAGACAGGTGAGGCACCGGCTCTGTCCTCTGGGAGGTGGGCCAGCGAGGTCCCGTCACTGGAGACAGGTGAGACACCGACTCTGTCCTCTGGGAGGTGGGCCAGCGAGGTCCCGTCACCGGAGACAGGTGAGGCACCGACTCTGTCCTCTGGGAGGTGGGCCAGCGAGGTCCCGTCACCGGAGACAGGTGAGGCACCGACTCTGTCCTCTGGGAGATGAGCCAGCGAGGTCCCGTCACCGGAGACAGGTGAGGCGCCGACTCTGTCCTCTGGGAGGTGGGCCAGCGAGGTCCCGTCACCGGAGACAGGTGAGGCGCCGACTCTGTCCTCTGGGAGGTGGGCCAGCGAGGTCCCGTCACCAAAGACAGGTGAGGCGCCGACTCTGTCCACTGGGAGGTGGGCCAGCGAGGTCCCGTCACCGGAGACAGGTGAGGCACCGACTCTGTCCTCCGGGAGGTGGGCCAGCGAGGTCCCGTCACCGGAGACAGGTGAGGCACCGACTCTGTCCTCCGGGAGGTGGGCCAGCGAGGTCCCGTCACCGGAGACAGGTGAGGCACCGACTCTGTCCTCCGGGAGGTGGGCCAGCGAGGTCCCGTCACTGGAGACAGGTGAGGCACCGGCTCTGTCCTCTGGGAGGTGGGCCAGCGAGGTCCCGTCACCGGAGACAGGTGAGGCACCGACTCTGTCCACTGGGAGATGGGCCAGCGAGGTCCCGTCACCGGAGACAGGTGAGGCGCCGACTCTGTCCTCTGGGAGGTGGGCCAGCGAGGTCCCGTCACCGGAGACAGGTGAGGCACCGACTCTGTCCTCTGGGAGGTGGGCCAGCGAGGTCCCGTCACCGGAGACAGGTGAGGCACCGACTCTGTCCTCTGGGAGGTGGGCCAGCGAGGTCCCGTCACCGGAGACAGGTGAGGCACCGACTCTGTCCTCTGGGAGGTGGGCCAGCGAGGTCCCGTCACCGGAGACAGGTGAGGCACCGACTCTGTCCTCTGGGAGGTGGGCCAGCGAGGTCCCGTCACCGGAAACAGGTGAGGAACCGGCTCTGTCCTCTGGGAGGTGGGCCAGCGAGGTCCCGGCACCGGAGACAGGTGAGGCGCCGACTCTGTCCTCTGGGAGGTGGGCCAGCGAGGTCCCGTCACCGGAGACAGGTGAGGCACCGACTCTGTCCACTGGGAGATGGGCCAGCGAGGTCCCGTCACCGGAGACAGGTGAGGCACCGACTCTGTCCACTGGGAGGTGGGCCAGCGAGGTCCCGTCACCGGAGACAGGTGAGGCACCGACTCTGTCCTCTGGGAGGTGGGCCAGCGAGGTCCCGTCACTGGAGACAGGTGAGGAACCGCTGAGACAGGAGACGCTCCAGACAGACATACAGACGGGATACACCACTGCCTGCAGACAGACAGACGGGACACTTAAAGGGAAATTGCCACCTCCGGAGGATTTCTAAAAAGCAACTTAAATGAATGGTGGGGATCAACAATCGTGTATGCTCAAGCTCAAACTTGCTCCTGCAGCACCTAAAGTAGGGTATCGGAAATTTTTGCTGACTCCAAAACGTTGGTCCCAGCTGTGCTCAATACTAGATTCATGATGGCCGCTCTGATCCAGTTTGGCTGTGAAATTGGCGCCCGCTCAAAGCCGAAGCGTCCGAATTCGCCGAGACTTGACCTTCAAAAGTCTATCTGTGTTATAACGTATTGGTCACAAATCTCCTACGGCCCCAAAGTCGAGCCATAGCCATTCTTGCTGTTTTATTCATGTTTTATTATGAAAGAGGCTATGGTTGTTGAAAATATAATTAACTGTATACGCATTTTAATTTTAAATTGCACTGACGGAATGGTGATGTTACGTTTGCAAAATTCAAAAGCAAATCATAGTCCGCAAAGAAGTGATTCTAAATAGTGATGAGGCGACTCCAATTTTACGAATGTGTGCCAATCATGAGTGGTGCAAATGCATTTTTTTAAATCTAATGGGGGGAGTTTCGGGAACCAAATTTTGCAGTTGAAATCGGAAACGCTTAATCTACCGATACACACCAAAAGCTCCATATTGGCCTGCGAGGTGGCGTTATATGCCTTTACTGCCGACAAACGGGCGCTGGATATCTGCGGCCAGACAGACACACGGGTGCAGAACGTCCGAGCGAAACTGGGGAGGTTATTTATTTGCAGGTCAATTTAGACTCAGACCTACATTGCTTAACAGTGGAACGGTAACTGTGCACTTTGTTGGTGACGGGGTCTGCACTGCGGTTCGCGAACGGTAACTGTGCACTTTGTTGGTGACGGGGTCTGCACTTTGTTGGTGACGGGGTCTGCACTGCGGTTCGCGAACGGTAACTGTGCACTGTGTTGGTGACGGGGTCTGCACTTTGTTGGTGACGGGGTCTGCACTGCGGTTCGCGAACGGTAACTGTGCACTGTGTTGGTGACGGGGTCTGCACTGCGGTTCGCGAACGGTAACTGTGCACTTTGTTGGTGACGGGGTCTGCACTGTGTTGGTGACGGGGTCTGCACTGCGGTTCGCGAACGGTAACTGTGCACTTTGTTGGTGACGGGGTCTGCACTGCGGTTCGCGAACGGTAACTGTGCACTTTGTTGGTGACGGGGTCTGCACTGCGGTTCGCGAACGGTAACTGTGCACTTTGTTGGTGACGGGGTCTGCACTTTGTTGGTGACGGGGTCTGCACTGCGGTTCGCGAACGGTAACTGTGCACTTTGTTGGTGACGGGGTCTGCACTTTGTTGGTGACGGGGTCTGCACTGCGGTTCGCGAACGGTAACTGTGCACTTTGTTGGTGACGGGGTCTGCACTGCGGTTCGCGAACGGTAACTGTGCACTTTGTTGGTGACGGGGTCTGCACTGCGGTTCGCGAACGGTAACTGTGCACTTTGTTGGTGACGGGGTCTGCACTGCGGTTCGCGAACGGTAACTGTGCACTTTGTTGGTGACGGGGTCTGCACTTTGTTGGTGACGGGGTCTGCACTGCGGTTCGCGAACGGTAACTGTGCACTTTGTTGGTGACGGGGTCTGCACTGCGGTTCGCGAACGGTAACTGTGCACTTTGTTGGTGACGGGGTCTGCACTTTGTTGGTGACGGGGTCTGCACTGCGGTTCGCGAACGGTAACTGTGCACTTTGTTGGTGACGGGGTCTGCACTGCGGTTCGCGAACGGTAACTGTGCACTTTGTTGGTGACGGGGTCTGCACTTTGTTGGTGACGGGGTCTTCACTGCGGTTCGCGAACGGTAACTGTGCACTTTGTTGGTGACGGGGTCTGCACTTTGTTGGTGACGGGGTCTGCACTGTGTTGGTGACGGGGTCTGCACTTTGTTGGTGACGGGGTCTGCACTTTGTTGGTGACGGGGTCTGCACTGTGTTGGTGACGGGGTCTGCACTGTGTTGGTGACGGGGTCTGCACTTTGTTGGTGACGGGGTCTGCACTTTGTTGGTGACGGGGTCTGCACTGTGTTGGTGACGGGGTCTGCACTGTGTTGGTGACGGGGTCTGCACTTTGTTGGTGACGGGGTCTGCACTTTGTTGGTGACGGGGTCTGCACTTTGTTGGTGACGGGGTCTGCACTGTGTTGGTGACGGGGTCTGCACTGTGTTGGTGACGGGGTCTGCACTTTGTTGGTGACGGGGTCTGCACTGTGTTGGTGACGGGGTCTGCACTGTGTTGGTGACGGGGTCTGCACTGTGTTGGTGACGGGGTCTGCACTGTGTTGGTGACGGGGTCTGCACTTTGTTGGTGACGGGGTCTGCACTTTGTTGGTGACGGGGTCTGCACTGTGTTGGTGACGGGATCTGAACTGTGTTGGTGACGGGGTCTGCACTTTGTTGGTGACGGGGTCTGCACTTTGTTGGTGACGGGGTCTGCACTGTGTTGGTGACGGGGTCTGCACTTTGTTGGTGACGGGGTCTGCACTTTGTTGGTGACGGGGTCTGCACTGTGTTGGTGACGGGGTCTGCACTTTGTTGGTGACGGGGTCTGCACTTTGTTGGTGACGGGGTCTGCACTGTGTTGGTGACGGGGTCTGCACTGTATTGGTGACGGGGTCTGCACTTTGTTGGTGACGGGGTCTGCACTTTGTTGGTGACGGGGTCTGCACTGTGTTGGTGACGGGGTCTGCACTTTGTTGGTGACGGGGTCTGCACTTTGTTGGTGACGGGGTCTGCACTGTGTTGGTGACGGGGTCTGCACTTTGTTGGTGACGGGGTCTGCACTTTGTTGGTGACGGGGTCTGCACTGTGTTGGTGACGGGGTCTGCACTGTGTTGGTGACGGGGTCTGCACTTTGTTGGTGACGGGGTCTGCACTTTGTTGGTGACGGGGTCTGCACTGTGTTGGTGACGGGGTCTGCACTGTGTTGGTGACGGGGTCTGCACTTTGTTGGTGACGGGGTCTGCACTGTGTTGGTGACGGGGTCTGCACTTTGTTGGTGACGGGGTCTCCACTGCGGTTCGCCGTATTGCCACGCATCATCGGATGAAGGATAGTTGTTGAAGGAGATTTCCACCACAGAAAACGGTCGCGTGCTTAGAAAAGTATTTAGGCTCGCTGACGCAACTCTCCTTAATGGAAGTATAAAGCTTCTCGGCAATAGGGTTAGCTGGGTATGAACTTAATGCTGTATTCGACTCTGTCAGACCCGCTTTGGTAATGGTAGTGACTTAAATCTAACCAGATTCGCTTCGTCGCTAATAAGACCCAGGTGCCTGGCGTAGTGACTGTTACGTTACCGTGAAGCTTAATACCAATGTTATTATTTGTTCCAAGTTGCATGGTTCATTCAGTTACAGACGGACCTAGCAACCTTTCGAGGAATGCCATTGGGAACGCGAGGAGCGCAGCAATTCGCAACACTGGCGATGATGTCTTGACAGCTACCATACACAAACGTCACCCGCATGCAGAGAGTGTAGTAGAGCGAGGCCGAACCGCGGGCTACAAGCTGTGCAAACACAACTCGTGCTCCGGATCACGGAATTCTCTCTTGTCACCACTGGCCATGCGGGCACGGGACGCCGCTACGGTCGCGCCGCTACGGTCGCGGCGCTGCGGTCGCGCCTCGTCCGTCCCCGCCGCGGCCCGCAGGGAGAAGGAAGGGAGGGAGACGAGCCAAATGACCCCGCTCCGCGCCGTCCTGCACTCGGGGTCGAGCCTGCAGCCGTCGTCCGTCATGTGAGCCGCCTCCTAAGAGGCAAAGGGTGTAAACAAGTCACGTGCTGTCGTCCGGGACCCGCGGTATTCAGGTGCTGTCGCCCGGGACCCCGCGGCATTCAGGTGGTGTCGTCTATATCGCGTCACACAGCGCGGCTAGCTCTAATCTGTCCTGCCCTGTCCTGTCCTGTCCTGTCCTGTCCTATCCTGTCCTGTCCTGTCCTGTCCTGCCCTGCCCTGCCCTGCCCTGCCCTGCCCTGCCCTGCCCTGCCCTGCCCTGCCCTGCCCTGTCCTGTCCTGTCCTGTCCTGCCATGTCCTGTCCTGCCCTGCCCTGCCCTGTCCTACCCTGTGCTGCCCTGTCCTGTCCTGACCTGACCTGCCCTGTCCTGTCCTGTCCTGTCCCGTCCCGTCCTGCCATGTCCTGTCCCGTCCTGACCTGACCTGACCTGTCCTGACCTGACCTGACCTGACCTGACCTGTCCTGTCCTGTCCTGTCCTGTCCTGTCCTGCCATGTCCTGTCCTGACCTGACCTGACCTGACCTGACCTGACCTGCCCTGCCCTGTCCTGTCCTGCCATGTCCTGCCCTATTCTGTTGCAGCGTTCTACTCTGGTATACGGTGGCGCCTCTCGGTCCGTTTGGTCCATCGGGTCGCCGCGTGACCCCGTCGCGTGCTGACTGCGTGCACATGCAGACTCGACCAGCCCCCCCCCCTCCCCCTCTCCGTCGGTCCACCCGTCTGTCCGTCCGTCATGCGCCGCGCTGCCCCGGCTGGAGAGAGTTAGGCGGAAGGCGTTAGCGGAGGCAGTGGCGGGAATATGGGCTGCGGCTGGGCGGAGGCTTCCTGGAAGCGGCCGCGTCGCCGCCAAAGCCGCCGCCGCCGACCGGGGCGGCGGCGGCGGGTCGGCTGGATATAGTTAGTATAGGCGGGTCGGCTCGTTATAGTTGAGGGGTGGGAAGTCGGGTTGGTCGGGTTCGATCACGGTGGTAGCGAAGGCGATGATTCGTGTTGACTCGCCCGCGAACGCTGCTTGGCGAAACGATTGCGAAGTGTGCAGTGAAGCATGCCACGAGCGGAGCACCTCAAAACCAAGGAAGGCCCTATAACAACCTCAAAACGTACCAACTCTTGTCACATTCCAGAAAACGGTGTGAGAGCCGGTATCGCCAGTATTCAATATTAAATTTGGTTTTAATTGGATCCGGGCGCAATAGTATTGTGTCTAAATATCACTCACAGTTTTCAGCTGTTTCGATAAGATTTGTGCCGAAACAAGTGTTCAGCGAAAACATGTTTCTTTGAACACGCTATCCAGCATATCATCGTTCAGATATTTCGCAGCACATTAAAAACGCATCCATAATGGCGGAAACCAGACCCTCCCTTTGAACGTCAGACAAACTCATGATTTATTGACAGGGGACGTCAAGCCTGCCTTAGAACATTGACAGTCGGTGGATATTACTGTCAACCTTCATGAATTTCAAATCTTCTCAAATATTCCGCTATGCATTGTTCCCGCTGGTCGGATCGACTTGTTTGTGCATTGTGGTTGCTTCCCGAAGCTCCGACTCGTCAGGTATAGTGGTTAACTCGTTAGTTGGTGCGGTTGTTGCGGCTATTGTGCCACTCGCTGCGGTATGCGATGTGAGGCCCAACAGAGTTCGGCAGTGTGGCTCGACAGCCCCGCGCTGTGTTATATCGCAATGTGTGGGTACTTGGTAATCTGACAGGCGCTATTCAAGCAATCAGCCTTAACTTGTTTTGACATTGCCGACTTTGACACATGCGGGATGCATCCTTTACTGCTCTCTCGCCTTGCGGGAGGGCAGCCTGCAAGTTCTTGCTGACGGGTGAACTCCACAAGCCGCGCTGTTTATTTCTCGGTCGCGGATGTCAGTGGTCGGCATTTCTCGGTCGCGGGTGTCGGCCTCGGCTGTCCCCTGCTGCCATCTCGTCAGATTCCCGCCTACGGTGCTGCTCGGGCCACGCTCCGCTGACTGTCAGTCAAACATCGCTGCGTCAACCAGACACAAGATGGCGTCTGCTCGGCCTGCTGGTCTGCTCGCCTGCTCGCCTGCTCGGCCTGCTCGCCTGCTCGGCCTGCTCGCCTGCTCGCCTGCCCGGCCTGCTCGCCTGCTCGCCTGCTCGCCTGCTCGGCCTGCTCGGTCTGCTCGGTCTGCTCGGTCTGCTCGCCTGCTGGTCTGCTCGGTCTGCTTGGTCTGCTCGGCCTGCTCGGTCTGCTCGGTCTGCTCGGTCTGCTCGCCTGCTCGGTCTGCTCGGTCTGCTCGGTCTGCTCGGTCTGCTCGGTCTGCTCGCCTGCTGGTCTGCTCGGTCTGCTCGGTCTGCTCGCCTGCTGGTCTGCTCGGTCTGCTCGGTCTGCTCGGTCGTCATTGCGAGTCTCCACTTGAAATGCGACTTGCCGGAACGGTCTAACTTCCGAGCTGCGTATAGTTCAGCCGCTGGAGACGTCTAAAGCGCGTACCGCATCAAGTCAGCCCGTCAGTCCACAGACGGAGAAGGGAGGGGGGGGGGGGGGGGGGGGGTCGGGAGGACGGGAGGACGGGAGGGGGCCCGTGCGTGAAGCTTGTTCCGAGGGTCGTAACCCAGTCTGGACGGCGGAGATGTGCGTTTACGACCAGGCGGAGTGGGTCGCCCTGATGACATGGTTCCGGTTACTGCCTGACGCACGAACGGATCTGCCGTGCTGCTAGTGATAGGAACGGCTCACGGCTCGTGTTGCAGCTCACACGAGGTCATTGCGCTGCGTTGTGCTCTCTTCGATATAATGTGATTGTTAGGCTATGTTATCTTCGATCCGGGGAAGCAAAACAAAAGCGGGAAGATATGAAACCCGTCAACTCTCCTGCCCAGAATGTGATTAAATATGTATCGCTTTGCGTAATTGTTTTGCTGAAAGGAGTCGACATACGATTGAGACAATCCTTTATCAATGACATCTCGGACAAGCCACACTCCCCAAGCTTTTTGAGAAAATCGCACCGGAGCTCCCTCGGAAATGACTTGTTTTGATACGGAACGAGCTATGTCAACCTTCCATAATTTCCATTAACTATTCCCATTTAGTGGCTGTCGGGCTGAAGTCTTAAAAGGAAACTTTTGAGAGAATATGCGATATGAATGATTTTACTTAGCTCTAAATGATGTTGCGACCATTAGGAGACTTCTAGTTCGATAGTTAGGCTCGAGACGAAGGCTTCCGGAAACGAAACTTTCAAGTATTGGAGTTTATTTGTTGATAATTTGGACCAAGAGCGGGTCTAGCCAGACAAGTTAAATATTATTTTGCATTCATTCCGTGCCAAAACACATCCAGCATGATAAGCTGTCTACTGGATCGTTTAAAGTGATGATTGATTTACCGTATAAAGTCGCCCGCGAAATTTGGTTTGGCCACTGCTTTAAGTTTTCAATAAACGGCATAAATTATAAATTTATCGCGCGACATAATGCTTGTTTCGCTACTTCATCGTCTCGCCGCTTTTGAACAAATACGCAGCCAAGCAGGCTTGGCTCACCTTCACTCTACCAACGTCCGCAGCAGGAGTCGCCATGTAACAGAGTATGGATGTGACCTAGTGTGCGGCGATGACCTGACCTGACCTGACCTGCTGTGTCCCGTGCTCTGCCCCCAGGCGGTACTCGGTTCTGGCCAACACCAGTCTGCTGGTGCCCTCTGCTGGACCCGAGGACGAGCAGTGGTACCACTGTGTGGCCCGGAGCGGCCCGGACTCGGTACCTCAGCGGTACAGCGCGCGACTCCGGCGGGCGTGTGAGTACTCAGGAGCGTCGGCACAACATTTGGAGTGTGTGTGTGTGGGGGGGGGGGGGGGGGGCAGCCACCGCTTCCTTGGGACTAATGTTAAAAATACTGCTAATCTGGTGGATGGGGGCGCGATCCTGGGACCCCAAACCCCCCCCCCCCCCCCCCACCCACCCACCCACCCACCACCCCCGTGGCGACGTCTTCGCGAGTAGGTACTCACTGTGGTACAAAATGAGTGCCCATAACGGTACAGCTGGCATGTGGCATGTGCCTTGTGAGTCCCCCATGAAGCCACGAATGCGTGCAATGGAAAGGAGCACAAACGATGCTTCAAGGTTAATATTTCCGAGCAGCACCAGAACGAAGGCGCCGGTGTTGATACCAACACCGTATACGTGCTGCTATGCTTCGTGTGAACGCAAAGGCTTCCACGATAGTACTATTTGTTAAACCAGCTGTCCTTTTCACTCGGGCGGCCGGTGGTCCCGTCTTTCGAGTCACGTTGCACGGCGGTGTACTCGACCGCAGACGAACGTGCCGACATGTCCACTGGTGTGGTGTGTTTGAGTGGTGTATGGTATACGTGCGTCGGCTGGCGGCGGCACGCAGGCGGTCGGGGTATAACATTGCACCACCCTGAAACACGTTGTGTTTCAATAGGAGAAGTGCGGTTGCTCTCAGTCACGACTCAGTCACGACTCAGTCACGACTCAGTCAGGACTCATGGTCATGCCAAATGCATTCCGATTTTCGGTTGATGCGTATTGCAGTGGTCGCCTTCTCAAATGCACCCCATTGTTCAATACGGCGTATCAATCGAGTTTTCGAGAGTAGGACGCTCATACAACTAACACAACGGTATAGTGAGTTTCGGCTACGTTCCCGACCTAAATGGTTTCTTTAAAATCGTCCGTTTTGCGGCGGTACGCTAGTCATACGAAGTATTCACAGCGACCGTTTGCTAGTTGAGGCACAACTGAATGCTTCTCTGACTGAATGCAAGTTAAGGACAGTCGTGTGCCCATGTAGCCGCTAGCCATGCTTCACGGGAGCTTAGTTCCATTCGTTCAATATACCCATGTGTCGCCGATTTTGCCGGCCGAAACCATTCATCTATTGTCAGGCTCCTGGCATTGTGTCATTTTAACAGGAAACGCGAGTTCGGAGCGAAATTTACGGGGAATGAGAACAAATAGCAAAGCACATTCGGGGTGGTCGGGATTGGTGACTGATTTGTGGGGAATTCTACAATAGGCCTGTATTGGCTGAATGCAATAATGCGGACCGCCAACTACTATTGTCCGCATTTGGCTTTTGTGTCGGTGTCCGTATGTGCAGTGCGTGCCTCTATGCGACATTGGGACATTGGGACATTGGGACATGGGTGGGTACTGCTTCCGATGTCGTTACCCAGGTGTACTGTTGTCAGTTCATTGACCACTAACCAGTTATCAACGACTATTGCATACTGACCACTGACCACTGACCACCAACCAGTTATCAACGACTACTGCACACTGACCACTGACCACTGACCACTGACCACTGACCACTGACCACTAACCACAGGCCACATACCACAGACCACATACCACTGATCACTGACCACTGACCACTGATCACTGACCACTAACAGTTATCAACGACTACTGCACACTGACCATTGACCATTGACCACTGACCACTGACCACTGACCACTAACCACTAACAACTAACCACTGCCCACTGCCTACTGAACCACTGACCACTGACCACTAATCAGTTATCAACGACTACTGCACACTGACCACTTACCACTGACCACTGACCACTGACCACAGACCACAGACCACAGACCACAGACCACAGACCACAGACCACAGACCACAGACCACAGACCACAGACCACAGACCACAGACCACAGACCACAGACCACAGACACAGACCACAGACCACAGACCACAGACCACAGACCACAGACCACAGACCACAGACCACAGACCACAGACCACAGACCACAGACCACAGACCACAGACCACAGACCACAGACCACAGACCACAGACCACAGACCACAGACCACAGACCACAGACCACAGACCACAGACCACAGACCACAGACCACAGACCACAGACCACAGACCACAGACCACAGACCACAGACCACAGATCACAGACCACAGACCACAGACCACAGACCACAGACCACAGACACAGACCACAGACCACAGACCACAGACACAGACCACAGACCACAGACCACAGACCACAGACCACAGACCACAGACCACAGACCACAGACCACAGACCACAGACCACAGACCACAGACCACAGACCACAGACCACAGACACAGACACAGACCACAGACCACAGACCACAAACCACAGACCACAGACCACAGACCACAGACCACAGACCACAGACCACAGACCACAGACCACAGACCACAGACCACAGACCACAGACCACAGACACAGACCACAGACCACAGACCACAGACCACAGACCACAGACCACAGACCACAGACCACAGACCACAGACCACAGACCACAGACCACAGACCACAGACCACAGACCACAGACCACAGACCACAGACCACAGACCACAGACCACAGACCACAGACCACAGACCACAGACCACAGACACAGACCACAGACCACAGACCACTGACCACATACCACTGACCACATACCACTGACCACTGACCACTGACCACTGACCACTGACCACTGACCACTGACCACTGACCACTGACCACTGACCACTGACCACTGACCACTGACCACTGACCACTGACCACTGACCACTGACCACTGACCACTGACCACTGACCACTGACCACTGACCACTGACCACTGGCCACTGGCCACTGGCCACCGGCCACCGGCCACCGGCCACCGGCCACCGGCCACCGGCCACCGGCCACCGGCCACCGGCCACCGGCCACCGGCCACCGGCCACCGGCCACCGGCCACCGGCCACCGGCCACCGCCACCGGCCACCGGCCACCGGCCACCGGCCACCGGCCACCGGCCACCGGCCACCGGCCACCGGCCACCGGCCACCGGCCACCGGCCACCGGCCACGGCCACCGGCCACCGGCCACCGGCCACCGGCCACCGGCCACCGGCCACCGGCCACCGGCCACCGGCCACCGGCCACCGGCCACCGGCCACCGGCCACCGGCCACCGGCCACCGGCCACCGGCACCGGCCACCGGCCACCGGCCACCGGCCACCGGCCACCGGCCACCGGCCACCGGCCACCGGCCACCGGCCACCGGCCACCGGCCACGCCCGGCCACCGGCCACCGGCCACCGGCCACCGGCCACCGGCCACCGGCCACCGGCCACCGGCCACCGGCCACCGGCCACCGGCCACCGGCCACGGCCACCGGCCACCGGCCACCGGCCACCGGCCACCGGCCACGGCCACCGGCCACCGGCCACCGGCCACCGGCCACCGGCCACCGGCCACCGGCCACCGGCCACCGGCCACCGGCCACCGGCCACCGGCCACCGGCCACCGGCCACCGGCCACCGGCCACCGGCCACCGGCCACCGGCCACCGGCCACCGGCCACCGGCCACCGGCCACCGGCCACCGGCCACCGGCCACCGGCCACCGGCCACCGGCCACCGGCCACCGGCCACGGCCACCGGCCACCGGCCACCGGCCACCGGCCACCGGCCACCGGCCACCGGCCACCGGCCACCGGCCACCGGCCACCGGCCACCGGCCACCGGCCACCGGCCACCGCCACCGGCCACCGGCCACCGGCCACCGGCCACCGGCCACCGGCCACCGGCCACCGGCCACCGGCACCGGCCACCGGCCACCGGCCACCGGCCACCGGCCACCGGCCACCGGCCACCGGCCACCGGCCACCGGCCACCGGCCACCGGCCACCGGCCACCGGCCACCGGCCACCGGCCACCGGCCACCGGCCACCGGCCACCGGCCACCGGCCACCGGCCACCGGCCACCGGCCACCGGCCACCGGCCACCGGCCACCGGCCACCGGCCACCGGCCACCGGCCACCGGCCACCGGCCACCGGCCACCGGCCACCGGCCACCGGCCACCGGCCACCGGCCACCGGCCACCGGCCACCGGCCACCGGCCACCGGCCACCGGCCACCGGCCACCGGCCACCGGCCACCGGCCACCGGCCACCGGCCACCGGCCACCGGCCACCGGCCACCGGCCACCGGCCACCGGCCACCGGCCACCGGCCACCGGCCACCGGCCACCGGCCACCGGCCACCGGCCACCGGCCACCGGCCACCGGCCACCGGCCACCGGCCACCGGCCACCGGCCACCGGCCACCGGCCACCGGCCACCGGCCACCGGCCACCGGCCACCGGCCACCGGCCACCGGCCACCGGCCACCGGCCACCGGCCACCGGCCACCGGCCACCGGCCACCGGCCACCGGCCACCGGCCACCGGCCACCGGCCACCGGCCACCGGCCACCGGCCACCGGCCACCGGCCACCGGCCACCGGCCACCGGCCACCGGCCACCGGCCACCGGCCACCGGCCACCGGCCACCGGCCACCGGCCACCGGCCACCGGCCACCGGCCACCGGCCACCGGCCACCGGCCACCGGCCACCGGCCACCGGCCACCGGCCACCGGCCACCGGCCACCGGCCACCGGCCACCGGCCACCGGCCACCGGCCACCGGCCACCGGCCACCGGCCACCGGCCACCGGCCACCGGCCACCGGCCACCGGCCACCGGCCACCGGCCACCGGCCACCGGCCACCGGCCACCGGCCACCGGCCACCGGCCACCGGCCACCGGCCACCGGCCACCGGCCACCGGCCACCGGCCACCGGCCACCGGCCACCGGCCACCGGCCACCGGCCACCGGCCACCGGCCACCGGCCACCGGCCACCGGCCACCGGCCACCGGCCACCGGCCACCGGCCACCGGCCACCGGCCACCGGCCACCGGCCACCGGCCACCGGCCACCGGCCACCGGCCACCGGCCACCGGCCACCGGCCACCGGCCACCGGCCACCGGCCACCGGCCACCGGCCACCGGCCACCGGCCACCGGCCACCGGCCACCGGCCACCGGCCACCGGCCACCGGCCACCGGCCACCGGCCACCGGCCACCGGCCACCGGCCACCGGCCACCGGCCACCGGCCACCGGCCACCGGCCACCGGCCACCGGCCACCGGCCACCGGCCACCGGCCACCGGCCACCGGCCACCGGCCACCGGCCACCGGCCACCGGCCACCGGCCACCGGCCACCGGCCACCGGCCACCGGCCACCGGCCACCGGCCACCGGCCACCGGCCACCGGCCACCGGCCACCGGCCACCGGCCACCGGCCACCGGCCACCGGCCACCGGCCACCGGCCACCGGCCACCGGCCACCGGCCACCGGCCACCGGCCACCGGCCACCGGCCACCGGCCACCGGCCACCGGCCACCGGCCACCGGCCACCGGCCACCGGCCACCGGCCACCGGCCACCGGCCACCGGCCACCGGCCACCGGCCACCGGCCACCGGCCACCGGCCACCGGCCACCGGCCACCGGCCACCGGCCACCGGCCACCGGCCACCGGCCACCGGCCACCGGCCACCGGCCACCGGCCACCGGCCACCGGCCACCGGCCACCGGCCACCGGCCACCGGCCACCGGCCACCGGCCACCGGCCACCGGCCACCGACCACCGACCACCGACCACCGACCACCGACCACCGACCACCGACCACCGACCACCGACCACCGACCACCGACCACCGACACCGGTCACCGGTCACCGGTCACCGGTCACCGGTCACCGGTCACCGGTCACCGGTCACCGGTCACCGGTCACCGGTCACCGGTCACCGGTCACCGGTCACCGGTCACCGGTCACCGGTCACCGGTCACCGGTCACCGGTCACCGGTCACCGGTCACCGGTCACCGGTCACCGGTCACCGGTCACCGGTCACCGGTCACCGGTCACCGGTCACCGGTCACCGGTCACCGGTCACCGGTCACCGGTCACCGGTCACCGGTCACCGGTCACCGGTCACCGGTCACCGGTCACCGGTCACCGGTCACCGGTCACCGGTCACCGGTCACCGGTCACCGGTCACCGGTCACCGGTCACCGGTCACCGGTCACCGGTCACCGGTCACCGGTCACCGGTCACCGGTCACCGGTCACCGGTCACCGGTCACCGGTCACCGGTCACCGGTCACCGGTCACCGGTCACCGGTCACCGGTCACCGGTCACCGGTCACCGGTCACCGGTCACCGGTCACCGGTCACCGGTCACCGGTCACCGGTCACCGGTCACCGGTCACCGGTCACCGGTCACCGGTCACCGGTCACCGGTCACCGGTCACCGGTCACCGGTCACCGGTCACCGGTCACCGGTCACCGGTCACCGGTCACCGGTCACCGGTCACCGGTCACCGGTCACCGGTCACCGGTCACCGGTCACCGGTCACCGGTCACCGGTCACCGGTCACCGGTCACCGGTCACCGGTCACCGGTCACCGGTCACCGGTCACCGGTCACCGGTCACCGGTCACCGGTCACCGGTCACCGGTCACCGGTCACCGGTCACCGGTCACCGGTCACCGGTCACCGGTCACCGGTCACCGGTCACCGGTCACCGGTCACCGGTCACCGGTCACCGGTCACCGGTCACCGGTCACCGGTCACCGGTCACCGGTCACCGGTCACCGGTCACCGGTCACCGGTCACCGGTCACCGGTCACCGGTCACCGGTCACCGGTCACCGGTCACCGGTCACCGGTCACCGGTCACCGGTCACCGGTCACCGGTCACCGGTCACCGGTCACCGGTCACCGGTCACCGGTCACCGGTCACCGGTCACCGGTCACCGGTCACCGGTCACCGGTCACCGGTCACCGGTCACCGGTCACCGGTCACCGGTCACCGGTCACCGGTCACCGGTCACCGGTCACCGGTCACCGGTCACCGGTCACCGGTCACCGGTCACCGGTCACCGGTCACCGGTCACCGGTCACCGGTCACCGGTCACCGGTCACCGGTCACCGGTCACCGGTCACCGGTCACCGGTCACCGGTCACCGGTCACCGGTCACCGGTCACCGGTCACCGGTCACCGGTCACCGGTCACCGGTCACCGGTCACCGGTCACCGGTCACCGGTCACCGGTCACCGGTCACCGGTCACCGGTCACCGGTCACCGGTCACCGGTCACCGGTCACCGGTCACCGGTCACCGGTCACCGGTCACCGGTCACCGGTCACCGGTCACCGGTCACCGGTCACCGGTCACCGGTCACCGGTCACCGGTCACCGGTCACCGGTCACCGGTCACCGGTCACCGGTCACCGGTCACCGGTCACCGGTCACCGGTCACCGGTCACCGGTCACCGGTCACCGGTCACCGGTCACCGGTCACCGGTCACCGGTCACCGGTCACCGGTCACCGGTCACCGGTCACCGGTCACCGGTCACCGGTCACCGGTCACCGGTCACTGGTCACTGGTCACTGGTCACTGGTCACTGGTCACTGGTCACTGGTCAATGATCAATGACTCCTGATCACTGACCATTGTCCACTGTTCTATCTTGGTTTTCTGTCCAGTACTTATCCAACTCTGACTCCAGTACAAGAACACCCAAAGTCCAGATTAGTCTGCGTGTTCAAATGCGCCACAAACAGCAACACGCCGCCGTCAAGGCCAGGAACAGAACAGAGCGCGCGACACGGGAAATCAGTTCCGGTGTCGACTCTGGTGTCATGTGGTACCTAGTGTACACACTGCAACAACATGACACCACCTCACTATATCACACCCACTGACTTCCCGTCGTCTGCTCTCCATCAGACCTGAAGCGGCTGACGGCCCAGTCGGTGGAGCCTGCACCCTCCGTGCAGGGCGTACACGTGGTGGCGGAGGGCCGGCCGGTCCAGATGACCTGCCTGGCGCCGGCCGGCCTGCCGCCGCCCACCCTCCGCTGGCTGGAGCCCGGGGGAGACGATGTCACGGACCTTAGCCAGGTGAGAGCACACAGGGACGGGAGCGAGGCACTGAGTCCGCGCTGGAGAAGCTTCAACGAGGGGTGAGCTTGAGACGTCATGACAAGCGATGAGGAATTATTTCGAAATTCGATGGATATCTCGGTGTTATTCATTGACAAACAGAACGTAGCTAGGTGATCTGAGGCTATGGCCATTAGGCAGTGATCATACTCGTGGCCGGCAAATGGGCTCCGAACGGAAACTTCATCTCTGCCCTCGTTCCGGTACCAGAATACAATCCGAAATCTCAGAACCAGTGCTCGACATTTTACAGTGGCCATAATTCTCCATTGTTCGAGCGTTCGGCAAAACATCGCGGTCGTGTGGCTGGTTCTCGGAACAGGCTGTCTGCTGGACGGAGGCGGGGGCGGGGCGCTCTCTGCCGTCCGGCGGAGGGCGGCGGAGGGCGGCGGAGGTTGATCTTGTCTCGGCTGTTTACTGGGGCCAGACCTGTCCGAGTGGCGACTGACATTCGATGGGCTGTCAATGCGCTGTCAATGACCAATGAGCGCCGGCTGTCACAACAGGACGAACACAGCCCTCTGTCGGCCCTCTGTCGGCCCTCTGTCGGCCCGAAACCTGCCGCGCACAGCCCGCCGCCATCCACCGTCCGCCGCTCCCGCTCACCGCAGATAGCTGTCTGTGGTCATTTACAGGTGCCAGCTATCTGTGGTCATCTACATGTGCCAGCTATCTGTGGTCATCTACATGTGCCAGCAATCTGTGGTCATCTACATGTGCCAGCTATCTGTGGTCATCTACATGTGCCAGATATCTGTGGTCATCTATATGTGCCAACTATCTGTGGTCATCTACATGTGCCAGCAATCTGTGGTCATTTACAGGTGCCAGATATCTGTGGTCATCTACAGATGCCAGATATCTGTGGTCATCTACATGTGCCAGTTATATGTGGTCATCTACATGTGCCAGCTATCTGTGGTCATCTACATTTTTGCCAAACTTGTCATCTACATTTGAGATTGTTGGCGTACTGTGCAGTGCTGGATCTGAATAGCTATTCCGCGCTGACTGTATCTATCCCGACTGGGACGAGATATGCTGTCCAACCGCTTTGAAAAAGACCCGCATGAGTGATGGCCTCATGAAAGGGCCTTGATTTTGGAAACTTAAAGAAGCTCGAGTCATTTATCCTCTCCCAGTCTCGTCAACTTTTTGCGAAAGAAGCTTAATTCGTAGGACTGTCGTCATGGATCAAGCTACCCGGCGCTGGAGATTCGGTTTTGAATTGCCGAAGCAGTTTTGCTTCCCGTCGTATTGTTGTGTAAACGCACCTCACAGTCCGTCTCCACCTTAAGGCTATACGATTAAAGGGAGTGTGCCTACTCACATCGCTTATTTGGAGTTATTGACACTGGTCTATAGAACATAATTTTCTGAATTGACCCATGACTTCGTTTCTCCCGATTCGCCCTAGTTGCTGAGATATTCCCAAGACTCCAGGAACTTGCTGGGAGCAAACAGTTATCGGGTAGACTCCAGAGGGCTTCCGCTACTAGAAGCACTGCAACTATCGATTCAACTGCTAGCATATTGTTAGCGCCGGCCAATAGCAATTCAACAAAACAGCTCGTGCACGCTGACAACAGCAGCCGAACAGAAACTGGACGGCATCATGTTTTTCGATGATGGCCGTTTCGATGATGGCCGATGGCCATTTTTTGAAGAAGATATCAATTTAGAGCTACGAAACTTGCACATTATAAAGTTTACAGTGGCAAGAACGGGGCTGTGCAAAACTTGTCTTTCTATCTTGCATGATGTGTCCGTAATTGTATTGTCTTATGTGCGCCGTTTTACATAACATCACCATAGTGGCGATTATAGATATCGAAACAAAACATAAGCAAAAAAACAATATAAGTGAAAATTAAACTAAAGGGGCTCCATATGTGAATTTCATCATATACTTAAATCAAACGAATAGCTACTTACCGTATACAAAATATTTTTGACATTCCAAAACAGTAGGCACATTCCCTTTAACCATACTCATTGTCTCAACCGAGGCGAGTTCACCGCCATCTGACCGTGCAGCGCGTTCGTCACCATCTGACCATGCGCCGCGTTCGTCACCGTCTGACCATGCGCCGCGTTCGTCACCGTCTGATCGTGCGCCGCGTTCGTCACCGTCTGACCGTGCGCCGCGTTCGTCACCATCTGACCGTGCGCCACATTCGTCACCATCTGACCGTGCGCCGCGTTCGTCACTATCTGACCGTGCGCCGCGTTCGTCACCGTCTGACCGTGTGCCGCGTTCGTCACCGTCTGACCGTGCGCCGCGTTCGTCACCATCTGACCGTGCGCCGCGTTCGTCACCATCTGACCGTGCGCCACATTCGTCACCATCTCACCGTGCGCCGCGTTCGTCACCGTCTGACCGTGCGTCGCGTTCGTCACCATCTGACCATGCGCCGCGTTCGTCACCGTCTGACCATGCGCCGCGTTCGTCACCATCTGACCGTGCGCCGCGTTCGTCACCGTCTGACCGTGCGCCGCGTTCGTCACCGTCTGACCGTGCGCCGCGTTCGTCACCGTCTGACCGTGCGCCACGTTCGTCACCATCTGACCGTACACCGTGTCTGTGGCCGTTTCAGCCGCAGCCTCAGGGTACAGCGCAGCTCTCCCTTGACTCGTCCCAGGTCAACGTGGAGGGCAACTACAGCTGTGTGGCCGAGAACCTGGCAGGCAACTCTACCCTGCACGTGCAGATCCTGGTGGCCAGTGAGTACGGGCGGGACGGTCCGCGAGTTGGCTCCGGTGCAAGCGTCCAGCTGAAGTGGACATGGCTTTGGTGTGTTAGGGGGTTAGTATTTGATCAGTGATGTAGTTATGCAAATATTAGTGTAAACTCAATGACGCTCATCCTGTAGCTATTTCTGATTTGATGTTTTTCATTAGTTGCATTATGGTAACTGGCATGTAACGGTACTATGATGACATGCAGTGGCATTCCTCTCACATCGTGCATAGATTGTGTAGAGGTCGTTAGGTAGGTAACGAGTACCTACTGTTCGTAAACATTTGTGAAACTATCTGTATGTGAGAGAATACTATCTTCGTTTGTATGCCAGATTCCGCCGCGGACGGAATCTGACATTTCTGTTTTATTAATTATTTTAGTTAATTCCCGACTTCCTCGCCCCTACCTCATTGCACCCCATCATCGTCTTTCGTCTCATGCATTCCGTCGGTGCTTCAGTTCTGGTTTGACTTCAGATTCTTTCTTGACACTGGCCAGCCACCAGTCTCCTCGTTTCTCCGCCACCGTGTATCCTTCACCCCGGCTCCGGGGCTGGACCGGCCTGCGAGGCTGGCGGCGGTCCAGGCGGCCGGGCGGGCGACACTGATCACACACTAATGAGCTGTGCCGAGATCTTGATAAATAATCGACAGCGGCTGGCTCCCGTGCCCCCCCCCCCCCCCCCCCCCCCGAGAGGACCACCCGGACAGCTGACGGGCCAGCCACCTGGCCGCTACAAATGATGTTACTGCTTTCTAATGAGTGCCGGATGTCCAGTTATCTCGGTCCCATGACTATTTCGTGCGTGCTGTAAATACCTCACAACTCGACCAGTTGTTTGAACACGCTTCACTCCTGGACGTAGATGGAATGTCTGGCCTTAACGGTGCTCTATCCAGTCTCGTCTGGCGATTCAAATAAGCAGCGAAGTTTATAAAGGGCAGCCGATTTTATCATGTTTTTTTTAAGATTAAAATCAGTACGGCGCTGTAGCCTCTTCCCGCTGAATTGGCAAACATCCGGTTCCGGCATCCATCTGATTCAGTGTCCATCTGGGTTTGCTCGTAAACTTGTCTGCCTTTAAAACTTATGTTTCGCGTATTTCATAACTTCAGTTCTCCACTTCGTGCTTTAGTTCCCGTCTGCCATTGAATCAGCGGAACCTTTTCTGTTTGGGTGTTCTAGCCTTTCGATCTGTCTGCCCGTTTTTGGCTGCGGTCTTCCTGCGTTTCAGCCCTGTCCCCCGTTTCTTGCTTCAACTCACCGTCTCTCATGCTCTAGAGTCTAGACTGTCTGTTGACCCTTGTCGGGGTTCAGCTTATCCATCCCACCGCTCATCCATCCCACCGCTCATCCATCCCACCGCTCATCCATCCCACCGCTCATCCATCCCACCGCTCATCCATCCCACCGCTCATCCATCCCACCGCTCATCCATCCCACCGCTCATCCTCTCATCCGCTCATCCATCCCACCGCTCATCCATCCCACCGCTCATCCATCCCACCGCTCATCCATCTCACCGCTCATCCATCCCACCGCTCATCCATCCCACCGCTCATCCATCCCACCGCTCATCCATCCCACCGCTCATCCATCTCACCGTGTTTCGTGCCCGTCTGTCCGTCTGTCCGTTTTCAGCTCATCCATCTCACCGTGTTTCGTGTCCGTGTGTCCGATTTCAGCGTGTCTGTCTGTCCGTTTTCAGCGTGTCCGTCTGTCCGTTTTCAGCGTGTCCGTCTGTCCGATTTCAGCGTGTCCGTGTGTCCGTTTTCAGCGTGTCCGTCTGTCCGTTTTCAGCGTGTCCGTCTGTCCGTTTTCAGCGTGTCCGTGTGTCCGATTTCAGCGTGTCCGTCTGTCCGATTTCAGCGTGTCCGTCTGTCCGTTTTCAGCGTGTCCGTGTGTCCGATTTCAGCGTGTCCGTCTGTCCGTTTTCAGCGTGTCCGTCTGTCCGATTTCAGCGTGTCCGTCTGTCCGTTTTCAGCGTGTCCGTCTGTCCGATTTCAGTGTGTCCGTCTGTCCGATTTCAGCGTGTCCGTCTGTCCGTTTTCAGCGTGTCCGTCTGTCCGTTTTCAGCGTGTCCGTCTGTCCGTTTTCAGTGTGTCCGTCTGTCCGTTTTCAGCGTGTCCGTCTGTCCGATTTCAGCGTGTCCGTCTGTCCGTTTTCAGCGTGTCCGTCTGTCCGATTTCAGCGTGTCCGTGTGTCCGTTTTCAGCGTGTCCGTCTGTCCGTTTTCAGCGTGTCCGTCTGTCCGTTTTCAGCGTGTCCGTCTGTCCGTTTTAAGCGTGTTCGTCTGTCCGATTTCAGCGTGTCCGTCTCCGATTTCAGCGTGTCCGTCTATCCGATTTCAGCGTGTCCGTCTGTCCGATTTCAGCGTGTCCGTCTGTCCGATTTCAGCGTGTCCGTCTGTCCGTTTTTAGCTTGTCCGTCTGTCCGATTTCAGCGTGTCCGTGT
This sequence comes from Chirona hameri, assembly GCA_036785665.1. Classification (NCBI taxonomy): domain Eukaryota; kingdom Metazoa; phylum Arthropoda; class Thecostraca; order Balanomorpha; family Balanidae; genus Chirona; species Chirona hameri. The sequence goes on from JAXIVJ010000793.1 coordinate 129,268, forward strand.
GTCCGTGTTTCAGCGCCCCCGGAGCTGCTGTCTGGCCCGGTGGATCTGGTGGTGGACGAGGGAGAGCGGACAGAGCTGACCTGTCAGTTCCGCGGCCTGCAGCACCCGTTCACCACCGTCTCCTGGCTGAGAGACGGACGGCCGGTGCAGCCAGGACAGGTTAGTGTTCCCTGACATGTCACCCGAGGTCACCGGAGGTCATAGCAGGTCAGCATAGGTCAGACAAGTCACCGCAGGTCACTGTAGGTCGCCAAAGGTTACCACAGACTAACATGCGCCACTATAAGTCAGTATAGGTCATCACAGGTCATCACAGGTCATGTATCGCAGGTTATCACAGGTCTTATCAGGTCTCCTTAGATCACCAACAGGTCACTGCAGGCCCCACTCCGCTGTACCATTGCAATACCGTGACTGCATCGGCGGCCATCATCAGTCACGGACAGCGCCGACGCTCACCCGCCAACATTTGTTTTACTGTTCGGCGGAATGACGCTTTGCAGCGAGCCGTCGCCATTTTTGGGGGCTGACTACCGCCGACTGGCAGCCGCGGAGCCGAAACACTTGTGCCGATTTGTCAGGCTTTGTTTGACAACACGTCCTCCGTCGTTTTCGCATTGTGTGGCTAAATCGGCTGCTCGAAGTGGAGATCTGGTTTGCAGCTGCGGTCGTGAGTTGTCAATTTAACCCTCGCCCGTGCAGCGTCCGATCAGTGCGTGACCGTGCAGGGGGGGGGGGGGGGGGGCTCTGAGGTCATGTCAATGACCCAAAACTCAACCAAATTGTAAATGCGTACAAATTGTATTTAATCGAGCTAGAATCGCGAATGAGCATATAATTATGCTAAATGGGTGCCAAATTTGAAATCAGCGTCACCAAATGTCCTAGAAACTGTCAAATTCCAAAAAGGTCATGTCAGGTCATGTCAGGTCATTTGAGGTCAGTGACCTCGGTTGATCTGTTGGGGCGCATGACCACAGTGGAACATATAATTATGTGCAATGGATCCCATATTTGAAATCAGCGTCACAAAATGTCCTAGAAACTGCCAGAAGCCAAACAAAATAATATGAGGTCATCGGAGGTCAGTGACATCAGTTGACCTATAAAAAAGGTCAATCGAGGTCACAATCTCAATGGAAACCACCACTGTCACCTGGAAACACCTGTGCATATGCTCCTGAACAACAGACACTATGAAACTGCACAAGTTACCAGGATCAATACTACGGGACGCCAGTTGCGCCAAACATGACCTTGAAAAACAGGTCAAAGTTCACGGGTCATGTGACCTACAACTTAAAAATTTCAGAAGATGTGTCAAATTGTTCACAAGTAGGGTACTGAAAGTTTCATCGCAATCGGTTGATATTTACGCGAGTTATTCCCGAAAAACCGAGGGGGGAGGGGGGGTTGCATCAACACCCCCCCCCCCCCCCCCCTCCTGCACTGGCGAGGGTTAAGGCGGCCCGATGACGTAATAGTGCGGCAGTTTCGGCGGGTTTGTTTGCGGTCTGCGGTCTCTGACCGGAGAATTGTGACGGCTGCTGACGTCCGCGTCGTTTTAACCGTGTTGCCTGCTCAGTACTCAGTAGCTCTGTGGCGCCGTAGCCCTCTCACAGCTGCCATATGGCCGGCTTTGGTCCGGTGGATAAATGTCAGGGTGATATGTCCTTTATAGCGAGGATCTGCTCACCGGTGTTTGCAAGATTCAGATCTCGTGGTGCTCGCTCAACGTTCTCGTCAGATTCTGCGCAGTTACTTCAAGATTCCAGTTTTGATTTACTTAAATTGCTGTTGGTTGTTGACGCAGTGTTTCTGTTTGCCGAGCAGTATCTTTACGGCTTGTTTGTGATTTATAAACACGGTGCTATATTAAGGCTGAAACACAGTCTTAACGATTCTGCAGAAAACGCATGCGGATGCCTGCATGCGCCTATTCAAATACATGGGTCATTTTCAACAGTGACATTTTCCTTCCCGCAACGTCGCGCATCGTGCAGTTGTTGCGACCTCCATTCAATGTATTTGAATAGGCGGCCGCATCCACTTCGCGTAATACTGTGTTTCAGCCTTTATACACAGTGCTTATTAAAAGTGACGAATGACGCGTGAATCTTTTTGGTCTTGATCACGAAGTCTATGTATTCTATGTCTTTCTGTCTGTATATTGACAGTATACTCTGTTTCGACAGCATAGACAGTATAGTCTGTTTCTCGAATTGACCGGTGTTTTGCGTCTGTGATTTGACGCTCGTCCTCTCCGTGTCGGCAGGTGCACACGGGTAACGGCAGTCTGGTGATACCTCTGATCGAGCTGTCCCACGCCGGGCGCTACCAGTGTGTGGTCAACAGCACAGGCTTCCCCGACCCCTACCGCTCGTCCGCCGCCCTGCTCACCGTCAAAGGTGAGTACCGCTCCTCCGCAGTCCTACTCACCGTCAAAGGTTAATACCGCTCCTCCGCCGCCCGACTCACCGTCAAAGGTGAGTACCGCTCCTCCGCCGCCCGACTCACCGTCAAAGGTGAGTACTGCTCCCCCGCCGCCCTGCTCACCGTCAAAGGTGAGTACCGCTCCTCCGCCGCCCTGCGCGTCGACGCACCGTCAAAGGTACGCATCCGACCGGCCACCTCTCTGTGACGAGTTGTTAGTCGTCTCCGTTGCTGCGTCATTCCTTTGGGATGCTGCGTCATTCCTTTGGGATGCTGCGTCATTCCTTTGGGATGCTTTGTTCACTTTCGTTGTCGTTTGTTAGGTGTGTGTTACATTTGATAGGTGAACACCCGTTATCACATGGCGAGAACTGTTTTGCCACTGTCGCGACTACCATCTACACCTGTGCGCTGGCTTTGACCGCCACCTATCGGCCGTGCAGAGAAGCTCAAGTTCGCGCCGCGGCCGGTGAGCCGTGGACTGGAGCTGGGTAAGACCGGCCGCCTGTACTGCCGTGCGTCGGGCAGCACGCCGCCTACCGTCCGCTGGGTGAAGCTGCTCGCCGACGGCCACCTGCTGCTCGACTGGCCGCCGCACGTGACCGACCAGAACGGCACGCTCGTGTTCCGTCCGGTGAAGGAGACGGACGGCGGCCAGTACAGCTGCGTCGCCACCAACCCGCAGGGCGTCATCAACGCCACCATCAACGTCACCATCATCGGTGGGTGACTGGCTGAGGTCGAGATGGTGGGGAGGAGGAGACAGTTGCTTGCACAGATCAATTTTGTATGGGGTTTATTATGCGTATTGTCGTGTTAGCTGACACATGAAACGAAAATGTAGGCGTTTTCTACTGGCATGCTATTCGCATCCTGATACCTCGTTTGGTTGAATAGCATTGTCCTTCGAGGACATTCCGTGGTCTCACTCTGACCTCACCCCGAACCCGTCCTGACCTCTCTCTGACCCGGCCTCACTCTGCCTCCCCTGACCTCTGCCGACCCGCCCACAGTGACCCCCAAGTTTCTGGTGACCCCGAGCAACCCTACCGAGGCGGTGGCCGGCCAGCCGCTGCTGCTCGACTGCCAAGCGTATGGGCGTCCGGAGCCCAGCGTGCAATGGGACAGAAACTCCAAACTGAACGACTTCGACGAGACCAGGTCAGTCAGTGGCGATGTGGCGGCTGAGCGCAGAGCTGTGGCACGGCGCGCGGCCAAGCGACTGTTATTTTTCGCTTTGGTAAGACAAACAGATTATTGTTAATGTGTTGTGTCCTTTTGGGCGAAGAAAAAATCCTGGTAAAATGTTTGTTTTATTTTTGTTTGTGCTCTCCAGGCTATGAGATACATTTTAGACGACAGTTGTGATACGTTTTAGACAATGTAGGTACATGGTTTCATCCTTTGAACGAACTTGTACCTGGACATTTTATCAATGCACTTTGTTTTTCCAGGAATCATCCACTTCCATGATTTCGCCTGACTTGTAATTGTGGGGCTTTGCTGTCACGTATTTATAGGAGATGGTATGCTCCCCAGCGTCAACCTGTACCCACCGTTTGGCGGCGCATTACGTCTGCCTCATACGTGCCTCACGCCTGACCTGGTCGTCCACGGGTGTGCGTGCGTTCCAGGTTCACGAAGCTGGAGAACGGCAGTCTGTACATCAGCGAGTTGCTCATGGAGGACACTGGCCACTACGGCTGCATCGCCGGCAACAGCGGCGGCTTCTCCAGGACCGAGATCCAGCTGCTGGTGCGATGTAAGTGACGACGGCACACCGCGCTGTGAGGGAATGTGAGGTCCTCCCCCGCCTCTGTGAGGGAATGTGAGGTCCTCCCCCGCCTCTGTGAGGGAATGTGAGGTCTTCCCCCGCCTCTGTAAGGGAATGTGAGGTCCTCCCCCGCCTCTGTGAGGGAATGTGAGGTCCTCTCCCGCCTCTGTGAAGGAATGTAAGGTCCTCCCCCGCCTATGTGAGGGAATGTGAGGTCCTCCCCACCTCTGTGAGGGAATGTAAGGTGCTCCCCCGCCTCTGAGGGAATGTAAGGCCCTCCCCCGCCTCTGTGAGGGAATGTAAGGCCCTCCCCCGACTCTGTGAGGGAATGTAAGGCCCTCCCCCGCCTCTGTGAGGAAATGTGAGGTCCTCCCCACCTCTGTGAGGGAATTAAAGTGCTCCCGCCTCTGTCAGGGAATGTGAGGTCCTCCCCACTTCTGTGAGGGAAGTAAAGTGCTCCCCGCCTCTGTGAGGGAATGTGAGGTCCTCCCCACCTCTGTGAGGGAATGTAAGGTCCTCCCCCGGCTCTGAGGGAATGTAAGGTCTTCCCCGGCTCTGTGAGGGAATGTGAGGTCCTCCCCGCCTCTGACCGGTCTGATCGGGGAACGGGTCCGCGTGGCAGCAGCCGGCAGTGAAATACAGGATACGGCCGAGACCGGGTGTGTCCGAGAGAGAGTGGGAGAGGAAGGGACGGCCATCGGCCGTGACACGTGCCATCTCATCTTCATCCCTAGCCTTATACGATGTGCTCGGGCTACAATACCATCATATTTGTGTAGGTACATTTGCCCTCGTGTTACGTTACTGTCGTATTTCGGCCGGAAGCTCTGCCTTTGCACTGTCTCGGCTTGGTGATCAGTTCGTAAATGTCACAAAACAGGTTGTAGGAAGCACATATGACGCGCCTGGACGCGATGGCTATGAGCTTGTTAGACTGCGGTGCATTATCTGAGGTCATGACTAAATGGGGTGCGTTCATTGACTATTCCACCAAACCCAGGTATCGGCCTCCCGGGCTAGCACATCGGATTGCGTGACCGTCCTCTGCTGACACCTCCCCCCCCCCCCTCTGTGCAGCGACTGTGGCGGAGCTGAGGGGTCACGAGATGACGCCCGGCGTGGCCGCCGATGACGGGGCCATGATGGCGCGCACGGTGGCCATCACCGTGTCGGTGGCGGCCGCCTACCTCCTGCTCGTGGCCGGCCTCATGGTCTGGTGCCGCTGCCGCCGCCTCAGGCGCAAACAGCAGTACCTGCGCACGTCGGCAGAGGGCACCAGCGTACTGCGTGAGTTCACAGCGCCGACGGGGTCCTGTGAGACGTGTGCCGCGTGATGTAGTGTTGTCAATGTGTGTTCGTTTATTTGGTTTCTTTGCGACGGATATTGTTTTACACGATGTCTTGCTGTAACCAAGGGTAAATGCATCTCAATAGACGCAGCTTGTTTATGCTTGCCACAGTGCATGGCCATATCCAGTGGTTATCTTACAGAAAAGCCACTGTTGCATTTGGTCTGCCAGTTCTGTTTTCTCCGTACTGGACCACCTTGCCTTGTTCCTCTGTCCCGGCGTGGTCGCCGCCCAACCGAACACTCTGCTCACTAGCGCCCAAACCATTACATTCACCCCCACCCCTCTCCCGGCAGTGGCCAAGCCTGAGCGTGCCGAGGTGGTGACGGCGGGCGGCGGGCCCGGCGCGCGCTACGTGGGCTGCCCCCGCTCGGACGAATCACGACCATCGGGCACTGACAGCCCGGCCCGCCTCAGCCCGACCCGCCTCAGCCCCGCCCGACTCAGCCCGGACGGGCTCGGCTCGGCGCGGCTCAGCCCGGCGCGCTACAACAGCTACCAGAGTATCCGCTCGGACAGCAGCTCTCAGCCGAGCTCGCATCCGAGCCGCCAGTCTGGAGGTGGCAGCGGCAGCGGCGGCACCGGTGGAGGAGGAGGCGGTGGTGGGCTCGACCGGAGGGACCTGCAGCCGGTGATGCCTCTCGGTTAGTCATGGACGGGTGCAGGAGCTGGCGAGACGAGGGTTGCAGCGGTGGGGGTAGACATTCATCAGGGGCTAGTTTGAACTGCCTGTCATGAGTCGTGTATTGTGCTGTTTGGTGAGATGAGACAAATTCTTTGAAAGTTGTTGTGCCATGAATGGTATACAATATGGCTCTTCCCTCGGCCCTCTGTTCGACGCTGACCGCGTACCCTCCCCTACTCGCTGGCCAGCAGGTCAGGACTGATCCTCCGCTCGGCATCTCCCCCGCAAATCAGGACTAACTCCCCTTCCCTCCCGCTGCAGGTCAGGGTGAGTTCGGAGACGTGTACCTGGCCCGGGCGCGCGGCCGGGCCGAGCCGCCCGCCGAGGACCCGATCGTGATGGTCAAATCGCTGCTGGAGGTTCGCGACGAGCAGGCGCTGGCAGAGTTCACGCGGGAGGCCGAACTGTTCGGCAAGCTGACCCCGCACGCGGCCGTGGCCCGTCTGGTGGCGCTGCTGCGGGACTGCGAGCCGCACCTGCTGGTACTGGAGTACAGCGACTGGGTCAGTACTGAGTATATTGGATGGGTGCTTACTGCTTAGTGCTTACAGTGAGTTGGCTGGGTAGGTGCGGTGGGAGGGTGAGTGCGTTCAGCGAGGTGGGAGTTGGTGAGTACAGTGATTTGCTGAGTAGGGTCGCTAAAAATAAGTTGTAGGACAGCGATGGTTCATTGTAAAAAATGCTCTATTCATTTAAGTACTAGTATCTCGGTGGTGTCGACTACAGCTTCACAATGCAAGCATCATTCTACATTCCCATTGGCTTTGACTGGCGACTCGGCTTTTTGCCTTGCCTTCTCCACTCGTCCTACAGCAGTCTCTGAATCTGGGGACACCGTTGGCACCCCTTGCCCACTAAACCTTATCTCACAAGTCACAACACCGCCCGTCACCTCCCGTCTCCGTCCTCAGGGAGACCTGAAGCAGTTCCTGCTGGCTACGCGGCCGGACACCGCGCGCGGCCCGCCCAAGCCGCCACCGATCAGTGCACAGCACGCGTACGGCGTCTGCTACCAGCTGGCCGCAGGACTGGAGCACATACACGGCCAGCGATTTGTGCACAGGTGAGAGACGCTGTCCCGGTGAAATTCATGAACAGGTAAACCACCTGCCCGCTGGCGGTGTGTAGGGGTAGTGTAAGAGTCACCACCGGTGGCACAGTCACGGGTGGAACACAGGGGAATGGTGGTGTGCTGGGAAGTCGCTCATAGTTGTCTCGCTCCCTGTCCAGTGTACCTTGTGTTGCTCTAGAACGATATTACATTACTAAACTTGCTTTGTAGCCTTCTGAATCCGCACCTCTCAACACCTGCATCCCGTGTTGTCCCGACCGCTTTCAACACTCCCGTCCAACCGCAACCTCCAACCGGTGGCGCCATCACTGACGTACGCCCGTGCCGTTCCTGCAGGGACGTGGCGGCGCGTAACTGCCTGATTACCAGCCGGCTGACGGTGAAGCTGAGCTGTCCTCGTCTGCTGCGGGACGCCTATAGCAGGGAGTACTGCCGGCTGCGCGGCCAGCCGCTGCCGCTCCGCTGGCTGCCGGCCGAGGCGGCGCTCGAGGACGACTTCTCCAGCCGGTCCGACTGCTGGGCCTGGGCGGTACTCTGCTGGGAGGTGCTGCGACAGGGCGAGCTGCCGCACGCGGCGCTGACCGACGATCAGCTGACGCGCAGGATGGCGGCCGATGGCGCACCGCCGCCGCTGTCCGTGCCCGGTGATACCCCGGCACCGCTGGCAGCCGCCATGGCGCGGTGCTGGGCGGTGTCGGTCCGGGATAGGCCCGACATGGCGGATGTGGTGAGGACACTGGCAGTGCCGGACGCCGAGACGGAGTGACGCGGCGACAGAGGGGCGCTTCTGAGTGACACGCCCCGGGCGAGAGGGACAGACGTGGCGCAGGGGTGGCGAGAGAGACGCGGCCGGATGAGAGGTGACGCCGAGTAACGCCGCGGTGATGTCGTTGGTGACGCTGGGCAGAGTGGGTGACGAATGGGGACGTTTATGATGCTTCTCGATGGGACGCCTGATGTGAGGGCGTCCTTTGAGGAGAGAAAGGTTGGTCTGGTCTGATTAGCAAGCCTGGCAATCCTCTCATTTGAAGTTGGATACTGGGATATTGAATACTGGGCCGTGGCCTTTGAACGGATCTGGGACACAGTATACCGGCTTCTCCCGTTGGTTATATATCTTCTTCGCGCTCCTGTCATCAAGTTTTGGCCTGCTACCAGTGTGCATTGATTGGTTACTTCATTGTTAAGCCCAGGTGTCATGGGTGAGACTCGTGCCGCAGTGAGAAAGGTTCCATAGTGCAATATGTGCTTATCGGTTTGTCTGTGACCGCTCCCACCTCGCTCGAGACCTGGATTTTTGGGCAGAACGCCTCCTATTTCATGATGTGTACCGTGTACATAGACATTTGCATGCACTGGCCCAGATGATCATAGTCGTTCGGGTTTTCGCGTATGGAGACTATTCGAGCGTTTTCGCACGTACGCTGTGAATTGCGGGCGATCCCGAACGAATGCTTGTTTTACCATATAGTTTGTCATGCAGTGTGCGAATTGCACGTGCCATTTTCGACAGATATTGCGCTGGCTTGTACCGTTTCCACTGTTCTATGCTGCTGATTGGCTTAATCTCTCGCCGCCGACGCAGTGGTGACTACCCCGTGAAGACCTCCAATCATCTCGCAGCGCAGGTGCTGCGTAACTTTCATCCGTTCTCTGTTCAAAATCAGTTGACTCGTTTTTCTGATAGTGCGGCGGCCTTTTACTTCATCAGTTATTTACGGTTTTCCTGTTTTGGAACTATGTGTGGAAGCAAACGGCAAACAAACAAACGGCGCTCTTGGCCGAGATCTTATCACGAGGAAGCGTTTCGTTCCGGCACTGCTCACACTGCGTGGCAGCGCGCTGCAGTCTTGTGTTGGACGCCCATGGGGTCTCGCAGCCTAGTCATTTCCCACAGAGGGGCGCCCATGTGTCGCGTATGCTATTCATTGTGTCCATTATATTTGTGTTCATTGCATTATCTTGTAAGAATTCATCTTGAGTTTTGCGGTGACTTGCACTCGTTGTCTGCAAACAGATATACGCGTGGATGCATTATTGCCAATCATGAGTCTGTTCTTTGTATTTTTCATAATAAATGAGCTGCCATTCGAATTATGACCAGAAGAACGTGAAAGTGAAACAGCATGCCTTTTTATGTGTGGTGAAGGGGGCCATCGTGGTATAATGGAGGCCTACCCTAACATACGGTTAGGCCCTCATTGGAGTGAGTGCGATACAGCGCGCGCGGTCCCGAACCGGTGCTTGTTTACCATCTAATTTGTGTCTCATCTATCTAATTTGTTTACCATCTAACGCGGTCACACTGTATCGCTTGATACCGGTCCCACTCGTTCTCGGCCCATTCTTTCTTTCAATGGAATTATGAAAGAAAGAAAATTAAGTGATTGAATGACATTAATGACGAAGAGACCGAATAGTTCAATATCGAACCAGGAGTGCCGTTACAAAGGCCATACCCCGCATCTATGGATAGAGAGCTCGCCTGGTGCTCGGGAAGTCCCGGCTTCAAGCCTCACCACTTCCGCGGCCGTTAATCACACGTGTGCATACTTGTCTCCAAATGCTTTCAATTAACAAAAATAACGGTGCGACGTAGTGAGAGAGGGCCTCCTGAGGGGTCACTCCAGACTCTGGCCTCACTCCAGCCTCTGGCCTCCTGAGGGGTCACTCCAGTCTCTGGCCTCCTGAGGAGTCACTCCAGCCTCTGGCCTCCTGAGGGGTCACTCCAGCCTCTGGCCTCCTGAGGGGTCACTCCAGCCTCTGGCCTCCTGAGGGTTCACTCCAGCCTCTGGCCTCCTGAGGGGTCACTCCAGCCTCTGGCCTCCTGAGGGTTCACTCCAGTCGCTGGCCTCCTGAGGGGCACTCCAGCCTCTGGCCTCCTGAGGGTTCACTCCAGTCGCTGGCCTCCTGAGGGGCACTCCAGCCTCTGGCCTCCTGAGGGGTCACTCCAGCCTCTGGCCTCCTGAGGGGCACTCCAACCTCTGGCCTCCTGAGGGGTCACTCCAGCCTCTGGCCTCCTGAGGGGTCACTCCAGTCTCTGGCCTCCTGAGGAGTCACTCCAGCCTCTGGCCTCCTGAGGGGTCACTCCAGCCTCTGGCCTCCTGAGGGGTCACTCCAGCCTCTGGCCTCCTGAGGGTTCACTACAGCCTCTGGCCTCCTGAGGAGTCACTCCAGCCTCTGACCTCCTGAGGGTTCACTCCAGTCGCTGGCCTCCTGAGGGGCACTCCAGCCTCTGGCCTCCTGAGGGGTCACTCCAGACTCTGGCCTCCTGAGGGTTCACTCCAGCCCCTGGCCTCCTGAGGGGTCACTCCAGCCTCTGGCCTCCTGAGGGTTCACTCCAGTCGCTGGCCTCCTGAGGGGCACTCCAGCCTCTGGCCTCCTGAGGGTTCACTCCAGTCGCTGGCCTCCTGAGGGGCACTCCAGCCTCTGGCCTCCTGAGGGGTCACTCCAGCCTCTGGCCTCCTGAGGGTTCACTCCAGCCTCTGGCCTCCTGAGGGGTCACTCCAGCCTCTGGCCTCCTGAGGGGTCACTCCAGTCTCTGGCCTCCTGAGGGGTCACTCCAGCCTCTGGCCTCCTGAGGGGTCACTCCAGCCTCTGGCCTCCTGAGGGGTCACTCCAGTCTCTGGCCTCCTGAGGGTTCACTCCAGCCTCTGGCCTCCTGAGGGGTCACTCCAGCCTCTGGCCTCCTGAGGGTTCACTCCAGTCGCTGGCCTCCTGAGGGGCACTCCAGCCTCTGGCCTCCTGAGGGTTCACTCCAGTCGCTGGCCTCCTGAGGGGCACTCCAGCCTCTGGCCTCCTGAGGGGTCACTCCAGCCTCTGGCCTCCTGAGGGGCACTCCAACCTCTGGCCTCCTGAGGGGTCACTCCAGCCTCTGGCCTCCTGAGGGGTCACTCCAGTCTCTGGCCTCCTGAGGAGTCACTCCAGCCTCTGGCCTCCTGAGGGGTCACTCCAGCCTCTGGCCTCCTGAGGGGTCACTCCAGCCTCTGGCCTCCTGAGGGTTCACTCCAGCCTCTGGCCTCCTGAGGGGTCACTCCAGCCTCTGGCCTCCTGAGGGTTCACTCCAGTCGCTGGCCTCCTGAGGGGCACTCCAGCCTCTGGCCTCCTGAGGGTTCACTCCAGTCGCTGGCCTCCTGAGGGGCACTCCAGCCTCTGGCCTACTGAGGGGTCACTCCAGCCTCTGGCCTCCTGAGGGTTCATTCCAGCCTCTGGCCTCCTGAGGGGTCACTCCAGCCTCTGGCCTCCTGAGGGTTCACTCCAGTCGCTGGCCTCCTGAGGGGCACTCCAGCCTCTGGCCTCCTGAGGGTTCACTCCAGTCGCTGGCCTCCTGAGGGGCACTCCAGCCTCTGGCCTCCTGAGGGGTCACTCCAGCCTCTGGCCTCCTGAGGGTTCACTCCAGCCTCTGGCCTCCTGAGGGGTCACTCCAGCCTCTGGCCTCCTGAGGGGTCACTCCAGTCTCTGGCCTCCTGAGGGGTCACTCCAGTCTCTGGCCTCCTGAGGGGTCACTCCAGCCTCTGGCCTCCTGAGGGATCACTCCAGCCTCTGGCCTCCTGAGGGGTCACTCCAGCCTCTGGCCTCCTGAGGGGTCACTCCAGCCTCTGAGGGGCACTCCAGCCTCTGGCCTCCTGAGGGGTCACTCCAGCCTCTGGCCTCCTGAGGGTTCACTCCAGCCTCTGGCCTCCTGAGGGGTCACTCCAGCCTCTGGCCTCCTGAGGGGTCACTCCAGTCTCTGGCCTCCTGAGGGGTCACTCCAGCCTCTGGCCTCCTGAGGGGTCACTCCAGCCTCTGGCCTCCTGAGGGGTCACTCCAGTCTCTGGCCTCCTGAGGGGTCACTCCAGTCTCTGGCCTCCTGAGGGGTCACTCCAGCCTCTGGCCTCCTGAGGGGTCACTCCAGCCTCTGGTCTCCTGAGGGGTCACTCCAGCCTCTGGCCTCCTGAGGGGTCACTCCAGCCTCTGGCCTCCTGAGGGTTCACTCCAGCATCTGGCCTCCTGAGGGGTCACTCCAGCCTCTGGCCTCCTGAGGGGTCACTCCAGCCTCTGGCCTCCTGAGGGTTCACTCCAGCCTCTGGCCTCCTGAGGGGTCACTCCAGCCTCTGGCCTCCTGAGGGGTCACTCCAGCCTCTGACCTCCTGAGGGGTCACTCCAGCCTCTGGCCTCCTGAGGGGTCACTCCAGCCTCTGGCCTCCTGAGGGGTCACTCCAGCCTCTGGCCTCCTGAGGGGTCACTCCAGCCTCTGGCCTCCTGAGGGGTCACTCCAGCCTCTGGCCTCCTGAGGGTTCACTCCAGCCTCTGGCCTCCTGAGGGGTCACTCCAGCCTCTGGCCTCCTGAGGGGTCACTCCAGCCTCTGGCCTCCTGAGGGGTCACTCCAGCCTCTGACCTCCTGAGGGTTCACTCCAGTCGCTGGCCTCCTGAGGGGCACTCCAGCCTCTGGCCTCCTGAGGGGTCACTCCAGCCTCTGGCCTCCTGAGGGTTCACTCCAGCCTCTGGCCTCCTGAGGGGTCACTCCAGCCTCTGGCCTCCTGAGGGTTCACTCCAGTCGCTGGCCTCCTGAGGGGCACTCCAGCCTCTGGCCTCCTGAGGGGTCACTCCAGCCTCTGGCCTCCTGAGGGTTCACTCCAGCCTCTGGCCTCCTGAGGGGTCACTCCAGCCTCTGGCCTCCTGAGGGGTCACTCCAGTCTCTGGCCTCCTGAGGGGTCACTCCAGCCTCTGGCCTCCTGAGGGGTCACTCCAGCCTCTGGCATCCTGAGGGGTCACTCCAGTCTCTGGCCTCCTGAGGGTTCACTCCAGCCTCTGGCCTCCTGAGGGGTCACTCCAGCCTCTGGCCTCCTGAGGGTTCACTCCAGTCGCTGGCCTCCTGAGGGGCACTCGAGCCTCTGGCCTCCTGAGGGTTCACTCCAGTCGCTGGCCTCCTGAGGGGCACTCCAGCCTCTGGCCTCCTGAGGGGTCACTCCAGCCTCTGGCCTCCTGAGGGGCACTCCAACCTCTGGCCTCCTGAGGGGTCACTCCAGCCTCTGGCCTCCTGAGGGGTCACTCCAGTCTCTGGCCTCCTGAGGAGTCACTCCAGCCTCTGGCCTCCTGAGGGGTCACTCCAGCATCTGGCCTCCTGAGGGGTCACTCCAGCCTCTGGCCTCCTGAGGGTTCACTCCAGCCTCTGGCCTCCTGAGGGGTCCCTCCAGCCTCTTGCCTCCTGAGGGTTCACTTCAGTCGCTGGCCTCCTGAGGGGCACTCCAGCCTCTGGCCTCCTGAGGGTTCACTCCAGTCGCTGGCCTCCTGAGGGGCACTCCAGCCTCTGGCCTCCTGAGGGGTCACTCCAGCCTCTGGCCTCCTGAGGGTTCACTCCAGCCTCTGGCCTCCTGAGGGGTCACTCCAGCCTCTGGCCTCCTGAGGGTTCACTCCAGTCGCTGGCCTCCTGAGGGGCACTCCAGCCTCTGGCCTCCTGAGGGTTCACTCCAGTCGCTGGCCTCCTGAGGGGCACTCCAGCCTCTGGCCTCCTGAGGGGTCACTCCAGCCTCTGGCCTCGTGAGGGTTCACTCCAGCCTCTGGCCTCCTGAGGGGTCACTCCAGCCTCTGGCCTCCTGAGGGGTCACTCCAGTCTCTGGCCTCCTGAGGGGTCACTCCAGTCTCTGGCCTCCTGAGGGGTCACTCCAGCCTCTGGCCTCCTGAGGGGTCACTCCAGCCTCTGGCCTCCTGAGGGGTCACTCCAGCCTCTGGCCTCCTGAGGGGTCACTCCAGCCTCTGAGGGGCACTCCAGCCTCTGGCCTCCTGAGGGGTCACTCCAGCCTCTGGCCTCCTGAGGGTTCACTCCAGCCTCTGGCCTCCTGAGGGGTCACTCCAGCATCTGGCCTCCTGAGGGGTCACTCCAGTCTCTGGCCTCCTGAGGGGTCACTCCAGCCTCTGGCCTCCTGAGGGGTCACTCCAGCCTCTGGCCTCCTGAGGGGTCACTCCAGTCTCTGGCCTCCTGAGGGGTCACTCCAGTCTCTGGCCTCCTGAGGGGTCACTCCAGCCTCTGGCCTCCTGAGGGGTCACTCCAGCCTCTGGCCTCCTGAGGGGTCACTCCAGCCTCTGGCCTCCTGAGGGTTCACTCCAGCATCTGGCCTCCTGAGGGGTCACTCCAGCCTCTGGCTTCCTGAGGGGTCACTCCAGCCTCTGGCCTCCTGAGAGTTCACTCCAGCCTCTGGCCTCCTGAGGGGTCACTCCAGCCTCTGGCCTCCTGAGGGGTCACTCCAGCCTCTGGCCTCCTGAGGGGTCACTCCAGCCTCTGGCCTCCTGAGGGGTCACTCCAGCCTCTGGCCTCCTGAGGGTTCACTCCAGCCTCTGGCCTCCTGAGGGGTCACTCCAGCCTCTGGCCTCCTGAGGGGTCACTCCAGCCTCTGGCCTCCTGAGGGGTCACTCCAGCTTCTGGCCTCCTGAGGGGTCACTCCAGCCTCTGGCCTCCTGAGGGGTCACTCCAGTATCTGGCCTCCTGAGGGGTCACTCCAGCATCTGGCCTCCTGAGGGTTCACTCCAGCCTCTGGCCTCCTGAGGGGTCACTCCAGTCTCTGGCCTCCTGAGGGGTCACTCCAGCCTCTGGCCTCCTGAGGGGTCACTCCAGCCTCTGGCCTCCTGAGGGGTCACTCCAGCCTCTGGCCTCCTGAGGGGTCACTCCAGACTCCTGAGGGTTCACTCCAGCCTCTGGCCTCCTGAGGGGTCACTCCAGCCTCTGGCCTCCTGGGGGTCACTCCACCCTCTGGCCTTCAGAGGGGTCACTCCAGCCTCTGGCTTTCAGATGGGTCACTCCAGCCTCTGGCCTTCAGAGGGGTCACTCCAGCCTCTATCCTCCTGAGGGGTCACTCCAGCCTCTGGCCTCCTGAGGGTTCACTCCAGCCTCTGGCCTCCTGAGGGGTCACTCCAGTCTCTGGCCTCCTGAGGGGTCACTCCAGCCTCTGGCCTCCTGAGGGGTCACTCCAGCCTCTGGCCTCCTGAGGGGGTCACTCCAGCCTCTGGCCTCCTGAGGGGTCACTCCAGCCTCCTGAGGGTTCACTCCAGCCTCTGGCCTCCTGAGGGGTCACTCCAGCCTCTGGCCTCCTGAGGGGTCACTCCACCCTCTGGCCTTCAGAGGGGTCACTCCAGCCTCTGGCTTTCAGAGGGGTCACTCCAGCCTCTGGCCTTCAGAGGGGTCACTCCAGCCTCTAGCTTCCTGAGGGGTCACTCCAGCCTCTGGCCTCCTGAGGGTTCACTCCAGCCTCTGGCCTCCTGAGGGGTCACTCCAGTCTCTGGCCTCCTGAGGGGTCACTCCAGCCTCTGGCCTCCTGAGGGGTCACTCCAGCCTGTGGCCCCCTGAGGGGTCACTCCAGCCTCTGGCCTCCTGAGGGGTCACTCCAGCCTCTGACCTTCAGAGGGGTCACTCCAGCCTCTGGCTTTCAGAGGGGTCACTCCAGCCTCTGGCCTTCAGAGGGGTCACTCCAGCCTTTAGCCTCCTGAGGGGTCACTCCAGCCTCTGGCCTCCTGAGGGGTCACTCCAGCCTCTGGCCTCCTGAGGGTTCACTCCAGCCTCTGGCCTCCTGAGGGTCTCTCCAGTCTCTGACCTCCTGAGGAGTCACTCCAGACTCTGGCCTCCTGAGGGGTCACTCCAGTCGCTGGCCTCCTGAGGGGCACTCCAACCTCTGGCCTCCTGAGGGGTCACTCCAGCCTCTGGCCTCCTGAGGGGCACTCCAACCTCTGGCCTCCTGAGGGGTCACTCCAGCCTCTGGCCTCCTGAGGGGTCACTCCAGCCTCTGGCCTCCTGAGGGGTCACTCCAGCCTCTGGCCTCCTGAGGGGTCACTCCAGCCTCTGGCCTTCAGAGGGGTCACTCCAGCCTCTGGCTTTCAGAGGGGTCACTCCAGCTTCTGGCCTCCTGAGGAGTCACTCCAGACTCTGGCCTCCTGAGGGGTCACTCCAGTCGCTATCCTCCTGAGGGGCACTCCAACCTCTGGCCTCCTGAGGGGTCACTCCAGCCTCTGGCCTCCTGAGGGGTCACTCCAGCCTCTGGCCTCCTGAGGGGTCACTCCAGCATCTGGCCTTCAGAGGGGTCACTCCAGCCTCTGGCTTTCAGAGGGGTCACTCCAGCCTCTGGCTTTCAGAGGGGTCACTCCAGCCTCTAGCCTCCTGAGGGGTCACTCCAGCCTCTGGCCTCCTGAGGGGTCACTCCAGGCTCTGGCCTCCTGAGGGGTCACTCCAGCCTCTGGCCTCCTGAGGGGTCACTCCAGCCTCTGGCCTCCTGAGGGGTCACTCCAGCCTCTGGCCTCCTGAGGGGTCACTCCAGCCTCTGGCCTCCTGAGGGGTCACTCCAGCCTCTGGCCTCCTGAGGGGTCACTCCAGCCTCTGGCCTCCTGAGGGGTCACTCCAGCCTCCTGAGAGTTCACTCCAGCCTCCTGAGGGGTCACTCCAGCATCTGGCCTTCAGAGAGGTCACCTTGGCTTCCAGATGACCCACTCTATCCTCCAGAAAACCCACTTTGGCCTCCAGAGGTGTCACTCTGACCTCGGGAGGGCTCACTCTGTCATCCAGAGAGGTCACCCTGTCCTCCAGAAGGCACACTCTGACCTCCAGAAGGTACACTCTGACCTCCAGAGGGGTCACTCTGGCCTCCAGAGGACACACTGTCCCCTACAGAAGGGTCACTCTGGCCTTCAGAGGACTCACTCTGAGCTCCAGAGGCCGCAACATTCACATGACCCACTCTGGTCTCCAGAAGGGTCACTCTGGCCTCCAGAGGGGTCAATCTGACCTCGGGAGGGCTCTCTCTGTCCTCCATAGGGATCACTCTGGCCTCCCGAGGGCCCACTCTGTCCTCCAGAAGCCCCATTTTGGCCTCCAGATGAGTCACTCTGACCCCCAGAGGGGTTACTCTGACCTCGGAAGGGCTCACTCTGACCTCAAGAGGAGTCACTCTGGCCTCCAGATGGCCCACTCTGGCCTCCAGAGGGCATACTCTGGCCTCAGAAGGGGTCATTCTGGCCTCCAGATAGGCCACTCTGTCCTCCAGAGGGGTCATTCTGACCTCAGAAGGGCTCACTCTGACCTCAAGAGGGGTCACTCTGGCATCCAGGAGTCATTCTGGCCTCCAGAGGGCCCATTCTGTTCAAGGGTCACTTTGGCCTCCAGGGGGGTATCTCTGTCCTCTAGAGGGCCCACTCTGGCCACCAGGGGGGGGGGCACTCTGTCCTCCAGAGGGGTCACTCTGGTCTCTAGAGGGTCACTCTGGCCTCCAGAGGGGTCACTTGACCTTCGGAGGGCTCACGTTGCCCTTCAGAGGGGTCACTGTTCTCAAGAGGGATCAACCTGACCTCCGGATGGCTCGCTCTGGCCTCGGGAGCGATCATTCTGACCTCGAGAGGGCCCACTCTGGCCAGGGGGGGGGGGCAATCTGGCCTCCAAAGGGGTCACTCTGGCCTCCAGAGAGCCCAATCTGGCCACCAGGGGGGGGGGGGACACTCAGACTTCAAGATAGCCCACTCTGACCTCCAGAGGAGTCACTCTGACCTCCAGAGGGGTCATCGAGGGGCCACTCTGGCCTCCGAGGGCCCACTCTGGCCTCCCAAAGGCCCACTCTGGCCTCCCGAGGGCCCACTCTGACCTCCAGAGGGCCCACTCTGGCCTCCAGAGGGCCCACTCTGGCCTCCAGAGGGCCCACTCTGGCCTCCAGAGGGCCCACTCTGGCCTCCAGAGGGCCCACTCTGGCCTCCCAAGGGACCACTATGTCCTCCAGAGGGACCACTATGGCCTCCAGAGGGACGGACCACTATGGCCTCCACAATTATCATTCTGGCCTCCGGAGGGCCCACTCTGTTCTCCAGGGGGTCAATCTGGCCTTCAGAGGGGTCACTCTAGCCTCCAGAGGGGACAATCTGGCCTTCAGAGGGGTCACTCTAGCCTCCCAAGGGACCACTATGTCCTCCAGAGGGACCACTTTGGCCTCCAGAGGGACCACTATGGCCTCCACAATGATCACTCTGACCTCGGGAGGGCCCACTCTGTTCTCCAGGGGGTCAATCTGGCCTCCAGAGGGGTCACTCTAGCCTTCAGAGGGGTCACTCTGGCCTTCAGAGGGCCCACTCTGGCCACCAGGGGGGAGGGGGCACTCTGTCCTCCAGAGGGGTCACTCTGGTCTCTAGAGGGTCACTCTGGCCTTCAGAGGGCATACTCTGGCCTCCAGAGGGGTCACTTGACCATCGGAGGGCTCACGTTGCCCTTCAGAGGGGTCACTGTTCTCAAGAGGGATCAACCTGACCTCGGGATGGCTCGCTCTGGCCTTGGGAGCGATCATTCTGACCTCGAGAAGGCCCACTCTGGCCAGGGGGGGGGGGGGCAATCTGGCCTCCAAAGGGGTCACTCTGGCCTCCAGAGAGCCCAATCTGGCCACCAGGGGGGGGGGACACTCAGACTTCAAGATGGCCCACTCTGGCCTCCAGAGGAGTCACTCTGACCTCCAGAGGAGTCACTCTGACCTCCAGAGGAGTCACTCTGACCTCCAGAGGAGTCACTCTGACCTCCAGAGGGGTCATCGAGGGGCTACTCTGGCCTCCCGAGGGCCCACTCTGGCCTCCCGAGGGCCCACTCTGGCCTCCAGAGGGCCCACTCTGGCCTCCAGAGGGCCCACTCTGGCCTCCCAAGGGACCACTATGTCCTCCAGAGGGACCACTATGACCTCCACAAGGATCATTCTGGCCTCCAGAGGGCCCACTCTGTTCTCCAGGGGGTCAATCTGGCCTTCAGAGGGGTCACTCTAGCCTCCAGAGGGGTCAATCTGGCCTTCAGAGGGGTCACTCTAGCCTCCCAAGGGACCACTATGTTTTCCAGAGGGACCACTATGGCCTCCAGAGGGACCACTATGGCCTCCAGAGGGACCACTATGGCCTCCACAATGATCACTCTGACCTCGGGAGGGCCCACTCTGTTCTCCAGGGGGTCAATCTGGCCTCCAGATTGTCACTCTAGCCTTCAGAGGGGTCACTCTATTCTCCAGAGGGCCCACTCTGTTCTCCAGTGGGGGGGGGGGGGGGGTCACTCTGACCTCCAGAGGGGTCACTCTGGCCTTCAGAGGGGTCACTCTGGCCTCCAGAGGGGTCACTCTGGCCTTCAGAGGGGTCACTCTGACCTCCAGAGGGGTCACTCTGGCCTTCAGAGGGGTCACTCTGGCCTCCAGAGGGGTCACTCTGGCCTTCAGAGGGGTCACTCTGGCCTTCAGAGGGTCACTCTGACCTCCAGAGGGGTCACTCTGACCTCGGGAGGGCCCACTCTGTTCTCCGGAGGGCTCACTCTGTTCTCCAGGGGCCCACTCTGGCCTCCAGAGGGCCCACTCTGGCCTCCAGAAGGCCCACTCTGGCCTCCAGAGGGCCCACTCTGGCCTCCCAAGGGACCACTATGTCTTCCAGAGGGACCACTATGGCCTCCACAAGGATCATTCTGGCCTCCAGAGGGCCCACTCTGTTCTCCAGGGGGTCAATCTGGCCTTCAGAGGGGTCAATCTAGCCTCCAGAGGGGTCACTCTAGCCTCCAGAGGGGTCAATCTGGCCTTCAGAGGGGTCACTCTAGCCTCCCAAGGGACCACTGTTTTCCAGAGGGACCACTATGGCCTCCAGAGAGACCACTATGGCCTCCACAATGATCATTCTGACCTCGGGGGGGGGGCACTCTGTTCTCCAGGGGGTCAATCTGGCCTCCAGAGGGGTCACTCTAGCCTTCAGAGGGGTCACTCTATTCTCCAGAGGGCCCACTCTGTTCTCCAGGGGGGTCACTCTGACCTCCAGAGGGGTCACTCTGACCTCTGGAGGGCCCACTCTGTTCTCCAGAGGGCCCACTCTGTTCTCCAGGGGGGTCACTCTGGCCTCCAGAGGGGTCACTCTGGCCTTCAGAGGGGTCACTCTGACCTCCAGAGGGATCACTCTGACCTCCAGAGGGGTCACTCTGACCTCGGGAGGGCCCACTCTGTTCTCCAGAGGGCCCACTCTGTTCTCCAGGGGGGTCAATCTGGCCTCCAGAGGGGTCACTCTGGCCTCCGGAGGGCCCACTCTGGCCTCCAGAGAGCCCACTCTGGCCTCCAGAGGGACCACTATGGCCTCCAGAGGGACCACTATGGCCTCCAGAGGGCCCACTCTGTTCTCCAGGGGGGTCAATCTGGCCTCCAGAGGGGTCACTCTGGCCTCCAGAGGGTCCACTCTGGCCTCCAGAGGGACCACTATGGCCTCCAGAGGGCCCACTCTGTTCTCCAGGGGGGTCACTCTGGCCTCCAGAGGGGTCACTCTGGCCTCCAGAGGGGTCACTCTGGCCTCCAGAGGGTCCACTCTGGCCTCCCGAGGGCCCACTCTGGCCTCCAGAGAGCACACTCTGGCCTCCAGAGGGACCACTATGGCCTCCAGAGGGCCCACTCTGTTCTCCAGGGGGGTCACTCTGGCATCCAGAGGGTCCACTCTGGCCTCCAGAGGGGTCACTCTGGCCTCCAGAGGGTCCACTCTGGCCTCCAGAGGGTCCACTCTGGCCTCCAGAGGGTCCACTCTGGCCTCCAGAGGGTCCACTCTGGCCTCCAGAGGGTCCACTCTGGCCTCCAGAGAGTCCACTCTGGCCTCCAGAGGGTCCACTCTGGCCTCCAGAGGGTCCACTCTGGCCTCCAGAGGGTCCACTCTGGCCTCCAGAGGGTCCACTCTGGCCTCCAGAGGGTCCACTCTGGCCTCCAGAGGGTCCACTCTGGCCTCCAGAGGGTCCACTCTGGCCTCCAGAGGGTCCACTCTGGCCTCCAGAGGGTCCACTCTGGCCTCCAGAGGGTCCACTCTGGCCTCCAGAGGGTCCACTCTGGCCTCCAGAGGGTCCACTCTGGCCTCCAGAGGGTCCACTCTGGCCTCCAGAGGGTCCACTCTGGCCTCCAGAGGGTCCACTCTGGCCTCCAGAGGGTCCACTCTGGCCTGCAGAGGGTCCACTCTGGCCTGCAGAGGGTCCACTCTGGCCTCCAGAGGGTCCACTCTGGCCTCCAGAGGGTCCACTCTGGCCTCCAGAGGGTCCACTCTGGCCTCCAGAGGGGTCACTCTGTTCTCCAGGGGGGTCACTCTGGCCTCCAGAGGGTCCACTCTGGCCTCCAGAGGGTCCACTCTGGCCTCCAGAGGGTCCACTCTGGCCTCCAGAGGGTCCACTCTGGCCTCCAGAGGGTCCACTCTGGCCTCCAGAGGGTCCACTCTGGCCTCCAGAGGGTCCACTCTGGCCTCCAGAGGGTCCACTCTGGCCTCCAGAGGGTCCACTCTGGCCTCCAGAGGGTCCACTCTGGCCTCCAGAGGGTCCACTCTGGCCTCCAGAGGGTCCACTCTGGCCTCCAGAGGGTCCACTCTGGCCTCCAGAGGGTCCACTCTGGCCTCCAGAGGGTCCACTCTGGCCTCCAGAGGGTCCACTCTGGCCTCCAGAGGGTCCACTCTGGCCTCCAGAGGGTCCACTCTGGCCTCCAGAGGGGTCACTCTGGCCTCCAGAGGGGTCACTCTGGCCTCCAGAGGAGTCACTCTGGCCTCCAGAGGGGTCACTCTGGTCTGCAGAGGGGTCACTCTGGTCTGCAGAGGGGTCACTCTGGTCTGCAGAGGGGTCACTCTGGCCTCAGGCCCCACTGCTCTGCAGAGAGCGCAACCTGAATTCTACAGCGCAAAGTCTGACCTCCTGGTGTCTCACTCTGAGGCAATCCTGAGCTCCAGAGGGCCCATTCTCGCCTATGAGCGTCTATTCTGGCCTGCATAGAGACCTTGTTCTACACAGCAGACTGGATCTACCAAGCACCGAAGCCAATGACGGGTGTGTAGAAGTAGAACGGTGACATTGCTGCTTTGCAGTACGCTCCGATTGACAGAAGACATTTAAGTTGTCTTCCGCTTAGGCAAAGTCAAACTTAAATGTAGGTAATTGGTTCCATGCTGAGAGTATCTGGAGCTGTGTCGCATCACAGCAATGCACTGCGGTAGAGTATGGGCAGCTACTGCATCGCAAAAGGAAACACAGCCAGTCCTATGTGCTAACATTAACATACGAAACCACTCAGTGTGGTCAATCTGGCGATCATCCGGGAAGCTTTCTTCAAAGCAATGCATGACAAATTTGTCAGGTCAGAAATCTGGTGCAAGTGTTCTGGCGTCATCAGGCAATACACATGCAAGGCAAGCAACACGTGCTTTATTATGAGCGTCACTACGAACACAAACAGCGAACGTAATCCACCGCAACAGAAGCAAGCTGCAACGGCGTCTGTGCTGACTTCCGTACAGTGTGACCATACCCATACCAATCGTTTCTGCCCACAAACCACCCACAAACTGATCGAAAAAGACCGCACCGCGTCCGTACTGATGTCAGCTGATAGGCCTGGTTGCATCGGCTGCGATTCGCGACGACAGCAAACACTTCCTAGAAACAGTCGCACAAGGCGTTCGATTGGCGAAACATTCGTTTCACGCGTTCACACAGAATCACAGGTGGGTGATACAGGACAGGTTTGACTTGGTCTCATAACAGCCAGAATCGGGAACGCTTGCCAGTCGTGGATCAGCTGAATTGAACTGAATAATATAACTCCGCGATCCTATGAATCGAGGCTTTGCAGAAACAATTGCGAACGACGTTTCAAAAACAATAACATGTTTGAACTCTTCGGTAATACTTCACTACCCTTTGTTATGACCTAGAGGCGGCAACAGTTGATATTTTTGGACCCCGACCCGACCCGGTCCCAAAAGCTGAAAAATGGACCCAGTTACACCCGGTGCAAGGCAAGTTTGGACCCAGCGGACCCAACTAGCAAAATGTTGTCTCACAACTAATATGGACAAATCTGCACGCTACAGTTAGTGCAAGTAAACTAACTCTTGTAGTTGCAAATACATACAGTTCAGATTTTCCAACAGCACAAACAAACCTGCGCATCAGTGTTCCTACTTGCGTGAAACCAGCATGAAACATAAGTTGGACCCAGTCTGTACCCAGTATCATTTGGCAGGACCCAGTCTGGGACCAAATGGGTCCAGACTGGGTCTAGAGACCGGGTCCTCGGGTCCACGTTTTGCCACCTCTATTCTGAACCTACGAATCTTCGCCAGTTTTATTCTGCTGGACCAGATCAGCCAGGTTACATGCCAAAAGGAAATCCAAGGTTAAATTATCACACAGGAAGTCCAGACGCGTTCAACAGGCTTGTACACCAATTCAATTAAAACTAGATGTAACCTTGCCGATTGTGTCTCCAAGACCCACCATCACATCTACGGAACAAAATAAAACACCTGAAGACTGACACTGGGCTTACCTACCGCATACCCCTGCACAAAACGAGACCATACAAAACAATGAGGAATGCGATCGTCCGTCCAACACCGGCCTGACCGCCCGTCCGACGTCACGGACGGGCGTCAGCAACATACGCCACGCGCCGAGGAACCAACGTGCCAGTCCCGTCCCTCGCGATCCCCCTCTCCACCATCCAGAGCGCAGCTCCTGCCACGCGCCCGAGTCCGCGCCATCGCGGTCCCGCCCACACGACGAACGCAGAGAAACAAAACAAGCACGCAGCTGGCAAGCGAACCAAACCAACCACCGCTGCCGACCGAACGACGCCACGGCGCATTCGCGGTGAGATTCGGGCCGGCGGCAGTCAGCGGCAGTAATACTGTGCGAACGGCCGGCCGCGCTCGCAAAAGTGGCGACACCTATACGGCCATCAGACTTCAGCAGTGGCGCCACCTATCCAGCCGGCAATGCCCACAAGCAGTAGCGCCACCTACAGTCGCCAGTACCGCCTATTCGCCAGTGGCGCCGCCTAGACACTCCTTTTCGTTCAGCAGATCCAGTATCAGGTCGTAGACGGGTTCGAACACCTTCTTGTAGCCCTGTGAAACAAAGGACACTCATTACGCTCGCCAATACTATTGCTTGTGACTGGGTCGCCAACTTCCTAGATTTAAACCAGGTCCCTGAGCCACGCCGGGCGCCCGGCGTGGCCAGCAGGACCTCTACGGAGGGCCGGAGGGCTTACCTCAGGCGTGGCCAGCAGGACCTCTACGGAGGGCTTACCTCAGGCGTAAGGTGGAGGTAATCGGCCATGTCCTGGTGGTTGATGGTGCCGTCCGCGCTGATTAGTTCAGAGTAGTGCGCCAGCAGCTGGGACCGCTCCAGACCAGAGAGCCGGGCCGCCAGCAGCGTGTTGATGGCCACGTTCCGCTCCCGCAGAACGTTCGGCTTCTCACCACGCGGCAGCAGACCCTGACGGTGGACGGTACCGGCACACGTCAGTCGTACAACACACGACACATGTAGTCGTACAATACACGTCACACATCAGTTTTACAACGCACGTCACACGTCAGTCGTACAATACACATCACATGTCAGTCGTACAACACACGTCACAATCAGTCGTACAACACACGTCACAGTCAGTCGTACAACACACGTCACAGTCAGTCGTACAACACACGTCACAGTCAGTCGTACAACACACGTCACAGTCAGTCGTACAACACACGTCACAGTCAGTCGTACAACACACGTCAGTCAGTCGTACAACACACGTCACAGTCAGTCGTACAACACACGTCACAGTCAGTCATACAACACACGTCACAGTCAGTCGTACAACACACGTCACGGATCAGTATTCAGTAATACAACACACGACACATGTAGTACAATACACGTCACACATCAGTTTTACAACGCACGTCACACGTCAGTCGTACAATACACATCACATGTCAGTCGTATAACAGAAGTCACACATCAGTCGCACAACACACGTCACGTCAGTCGTACAATACTGACGTCATGGCAGGCGTCAGTTTTACAGTACAGGTCATATACCAGTTGCATCACGAAATGCCACATCAGTCGTTTAACACACGACAGTCATACAACACATCGCACGTCAGTCATACAACACATATCGCACGTCAGTCATACAACACATCGCACGTCAGTCATACAACACATATCGCACGTCAGTCATACAACACATCGCACGTCAGTCATACAACACATCGCACGTCAGTCATACAACACACATCGCACGTCAGTCATACAACACATATCGCACGTCAGTCATACAACACATATCGCACGTCAGTCATACAACACATATCACACGACAGTCATACAACACATATCGCACGTCAGTCATACAACACATCGCACGTCAGTCATACAACACATATCGCACGTCAGTCATACAACACACATCGCACGACAGTCATACAACACATATCGCACGTCAGTCATACAACACATATCGCACGTCAGTCATACAACACATATCACACGTCAGTCATACAAAACATATCACACGACAGTCATACAAAACATATCGCACGTCAGTCATACAACACACATCGCACGTCAGTCATACAACACATATCGCACGACAGTCATACAACACATATCACACGACAGTCATACAAAACATATCGCACGTCAGTCATACAACACATATCGCACGTCAGTCATACAACACATATCGCACGACAGTCATACAACACACATCGCACGTCAGTCATACAACACATATCGCACGACAGTCATACAACACATATCGCACGTCAGTCATACAACACATATCACACGTCAGTCATACAAAACATATCACACGACAGTCATACAAAACATATCGCACGTCAGTCATACAACACACATCGCACGTCAGTCATACAACACATATCGCACGACAGTCATACAACACATATCACACGACAGTCATACAAAACATATCACACGTCAGTCATACAACACATATCGCACGTCAGTCATACAACACATATCGCACGACAGTCATACAACACACATCGCACGTCAGTCATACAACACATATCGCACGACAGTCATACAACACACATCGCACGTCAGTCATACAACACATATCGCACGTCAGTCATACAACACATCGCACGTCAGTCATACAAAACATATCACACGTCAGTCATACAACACACGTCACAAATCACACAACAGCCGTACAACCCACATCATATGTCAGTCATACAACACACGTCAATATACAACACACACCACACGTCATGCATCAGTGATCATATATAACACAGCTTCAAATTGTTACAATACTAGTTGGTTAAAGGGAAATAATGACCTTTTTATTTTGTTAGCAACAATTTCTTTCGCTAACGTTATGGTATTAAAATGATGTGATCTAAATTTAAGAATGAAATACAATTATTCTCTAATTCAAGGTTGGAAGTTTGGGAAAATTAATGATCAGTATTTACTATTTTTCCTCCACTATTGGAAAGCGCCACATCTGGCGCTTTTGTATTAATCTGTTCAACGTTGTTGAAAGGGCACTTCGAAACAAATCGCCGACACTAAATAAGTCGCCGTCGACGTGCATCGATGAGCTTCCGATTTAATTGCCAGTGTTTGCAATGGTTGTTAATTGTAAAGGATGGGCGGGTATATAATCACAACAAGCAGAACGCAAAATATATTTTCCACACCACTGCGTAAAAAGAAATACGGGAAAAGCCCGGAGTTTGATGGAAACCGAAAAGTAATTGGCAAGAACCGGTCGTTAAAAGTGTGGAACGCTTATCAAGATTAACTTGAAATATCTCTCGGAAGGAATTTGTATATGCAAAATGCGATGAATTGACATCATATCTCGTCTGTCAATTTCAAGTGCTAACTCCATTTTGGTGGGAAAAGGTCATTATTTCTCTTTAACGCCACCTGACACGTTAAACTACCAACAGCAACACCCGTATTGTCCGGCACGATGCCCGCGGACCACCAGCGAGTCGTTACCATGACGACGATGAAAGCTTGCGGCTGTAGCCGCCGGATGGCGCTGACGTTGGCCAAGATGCCGTCGGCTATCTGCTCCGGCGGGAAGCTGTGGTTGTTGGTGCCCACCAGCAGCACCACCACCTGCGGCAGCGTCAGCGGCACCGTCACCATCAGTACCAGTACCAGGATCGCTGGCGTCATCAGTCAACTGTACCTTATCAGGAGCCAATCCATTTCATGGGGGTCATCATTCAAGTATGGCCCCTGAACCGAAATGGGCGGACGGTGCTTTCATTGTCAAAAACACAAATATAATACTACTAGCGGCAGACTTGTGCTTGATTCCAGTTGAATCGAATCCGATTCCGGAATCGATTCCGTTTGTACTAGAATCGGAATCGGATTCGATTCCATTGGCATCTGGGTGGAATCGGAATCAGGTGGAGTCAATTATTTTTAGAAAATGATTGAATCAGAATGATTCGGAATCAATGGCAATTTCAAGTGATTCTGTATTATTTTCGTAAAAAATCACTAAAGCCAAGCTAGGCGATTATTTTTTGCCTAATGTGGGTCAATAAACATGACCAGTAATTATACTTATTTGGGTGGAGACATACAACGATCTTCGCTTATGGCAATTGTATGTTTTGTGTACCATACATTCCATAATATTCTCACATCTTTCAAGACAGTGATTTAATTGTGTATCACATTGGAAAATACCAGCTTGCAATAGCTGGTATGTCCAATTGCCCATGCATCTTGATTATAGGTATGTCTAAGGGTGCGATCGGCAACAAGACGAATTCGCTCTCCGACCAATCCAACGAATTCGCTCTCCGGCGAATTCGCTCCCTCGTGCGTTCTGTAACAACACAATTATCCGCCGGTTGTGTCACTGCTGCGCCGTGTCATGGTTTGTGTAGTTATAGGGCCTTGGCTTGTGTGGTTATTTTACTTGTTTTCAGAAATCACGGTACTTTGAACTTTGTCAGTACTCAGCAACACTGCAGTCAATACAGCAATACTACAGATGACTTTATGGCACACTGCAAAAGAAATTAGCCCTCCCGAAGACTGGTTTGGAAATTCGCGCTCCGACAGAGCGAATTCGTCGGGCGAATTCGCTCGTTTGCAGATACGTCGTGTTGCCGAACACAAACTGAGCGAATATTCGGCGTCCGACGAATCACCGACGAATTCGTCGTGATTACGGCGAATTCGTCGTGTTGCCGATCGCACCCTAAATATCTTTTTCTTTCTTTTTTAGTCCGAATGTTTTGGAATGGGTGGATTTCCGGGGTGAGGACCCGCGCTAAGCATAGCTTGTTGAGCAGGCCCTGACCCTACCACCCGATAGCGCAATTCCTGGTGTCCGGCAGAATTTAGAGGCGAAAGTTTTACGTGCCCGACATACCTGGACACGGTCCGCCACGCCCTCTGACGTCACCTGACCTTGAACGCGACCGCTGCCACCGGCTGCAGGTCATCCCAGCCAGGAGCAAATAGCGAGCACCATATTGTTTTGAACCTTCGTTAGACTTCGACGTTTCTGAACTGTCACGATTTTGCAGCATAGGCCAGTTTTGTCAACAAATTCATGACATTGTTTGAAGTTGTATAGCAAAATAGCCATATAAATATACCTGCATAATATATGTAATATCACTATTCGTATCATTCATGTCATTTGTACAAAATATAGATATGATCGGAAATTTGTGATTTCGAGTGGAATAAATGGAATCGGATTCGGAATCAAGCTTTTTAGATGCCCTGGAATCGGATTCGGAATCGATTACCCTAATGAAATATCTATTGGAATCGGAATCGGAATCAGACCCATCTGGCTTGGCATGGAATAGGAATCGATTGCGCTGAACCGGAATCAAGCACAAGTCTGAATAAAGGACGGTTGAACCGTTCACCCGTTAACCCGCGCCCCGCTGGGGTCTCCAGCCGAACGCGCCCAGCGGGGGGGGGGGGGGGGTAAATATTACCCCCCCCCCCGTATCTTCCTAACCAATGACCGCAGCGAGACGCGCAAGGCGGCGATCGAAAGCTATCAATGAGACAAATCTAATGCATACCCGAAATTCTTAACATATGGTCACATGTCAGGTCACTGTCAGGTCTAAGGTCAAAATCGAGGTATTTTAGTTGATGGTCATACTTTCCATTCAAAACCTTAAATTACGACTAATAACGCACAAAGTGCTTTCAAAGGTATATTTCATCTCCCGCATAAGCGAAAGTGAAATTGTAAGCAAAGGTGAAGGTCAAGGTCAGGTCACAAAAGGTCACTATTGGCAAGAGGTCTACGAAAGTCATGCGACACATGTTTTATGGGTTATTTTACATGTATAATTCGATAGTAGTAGCCATTTTCACAACCTGACCCCATACCATGGCCTTTAGGTGAAGTTCAGGTCAAGGTCAGGTCACATAAGGTCAAAATAGAGAAATACAGTGGTAGCATATATTTGTCAGTATCTGGTCAGAAAACACCAAAACCAAAATGAAACTTTAAAAAATGACGTCATGAGTTACTCATACTAAGGGAGCCATAAGTCAGTCAAAAATAAAGATATTGCTTTGAAATTCGCTCTTGGTATCGTCCATACTTGGTTCTCCAATATATATATATTCCGTTTTTTTAAATATCTTCCCAAAAAAGAGGAAATTGTGTAAGATTGGAAGATTTGGTGGAAATTTTCCGATTTTATTTTTATTTTTAGGGGTCAAAAACCTTACGCCGAGGGCCCAATTGTGTTGCAAATTCGAGATAGCCATTTTAAAGCGAATGCTATTTTCTTTCTTTTGACAGGTTAGAGGAGGTTAGAGAGCCATTTTTAAGAGAATGTTATTTTCTTTCTTTTGACAGGTTAGAGGAGGTTAGAGGCGCCACAGGAACAGGCCCTTCAAATATCAAGTTAGATGCATCCAATAACACTCCACATCTGCAACGCAGGCAGGAACCACATCCCTGTTAGATCGTTTACACAATGTTAAGGATTAAGTGATGCATTTGTCACACTAAATGTCTTTGTCATGGTGTCTGTACACCACAACTAACCATGCATACTTGAGTGCAACTTTCAAACAAGGAATGTGTACGCCAGTCGTACTTCGTACACCAGCCGAGCCAGACACATCTACCGCCAAGACTGACCGCCCGCACCTCCTCTCACCTTGGGGCAGAAGCTGTCCATCTCGCCGTTGGTGATGCGCCAGAGCACGTGCTGCGTCTGGTCGCCGCCGATGCCGAAGTTGAGCGCGTGCAGCGGCGCGAAGCAGCGCCGCCACGTCTCCGAGTGCTGCAGTTGGAAGATGAGCGAGTCGCCAATGAACACCAAGTCCGGCTCGCGCTCCTTCGCCTCGCTGACGAAGCGGCGGTGCTGCGAGGCGAGGGGAGGCGAGGCGAGGCGAGTCAGCTGGCTGCGGTCACCTCACACTGCATCGGTGACACGGTGGCAGTTGGAAATGTCCACACTTTGCATAGAGAAACAAGGGAAGCAGTGCAACA
This sequence comes from Chirona hameri, assembly GCA_036785665.1. Lineage (NCBI taxonomy): Eukaryota > Metazoa > Arthropoda > Thecostraca > Balanomorpha > Balanidae > Chirona > Chirona hameri. Next base: position 159,873 of record JAXIVJ010000793.1, read on the forward strand.
GTGCCAGGAACATGCCTAAGCTGTTGTGGTCTCATAGAGGCAGCATGGTGTGGTTTGCCTCAAAAGAGGTATGGCTCTGAGACATTAAGCCAGTGTCCCAAAATTCCATTTTTGCTTGGGTGTCAGAGTGGAAAATTCTAGCCGAAAAAGACCATGAGAGTGTACAATTATGTAGAAAATGGTACAATATTGATTTCTGTTTTGAATATGAAAAGCAGTTTTTGTTGAAATCATGTATTTTTAGTCAATATTTATGTCAGAATACCACAATCCATAATTTGGGAGTCGAAAATTCACTCCTAAAATGGGGAGTGAGAGTGGAAAATTATTAACATTTGGGTGTCATTTCACACCCAAATTGACAAATTTTGGGACACTGCATTAAGCAACTGATAATAGGCATAGCCTGAGGTTGAGCAGTCAGATATTTACAAGGACAGGCAATACAAATATAATGATCTAGGTAAAATGAACAAGATTATATTGGATTTAGATAATATGAAGAAACAAAATGATGTATCACAGACAAGTGTAACACAAGCACAAACTGTAATGCCAAAGAGCACATCTGAGGCCAAAGGGAAGTAGTACCTTACAAAAAAAAATGTTAAGAACAACCTTCAACATGAATAAGCACTCAGCAATTTTCAAACCTTCAATATTGCAACTCTGACCTTGTAGTATGCCTGAAGTAGCAAACAAATAATAATTTGTTCGTAAAATATTTAAGATATAGCAAAGTTCATTTAGCTTAGAGTAAATATCAACACATTACTTTGGTAGAAACTACGCCTATGGGGAAACCAGAAACACAGCTTTTGGCTATCCTTTTCAGTGCTTGTTCAGCATACTTTGACCATTGACCTATATAAGTATAGACAAACTACTCCAGCTGTTGCGCCGCCCAGCACCCGTTCCCGGTTGAAGCGACACTAGCGCCGCAGCGGAAAGGGCATGAGTTAGCGCGGCAATGCTTTTGCTATGGCGGAGGGGCGATATTTAACAATAATCACTGTTAACGTTCAGGCTGAATATTTTTATTCTGTGTTATTCATTATGAATGTCTCTACGTCCTCAAACTTTTCCCAGTGCGCTAACTCACGCGGTTTTTGAGTTACAGGCCGACAAATATAGCCCTTCCGCCGTAGCAAAAGCATTGCCGCGCTAACTCAATCCTCTTTCCGCTGCGGCGCTAGTGTCGCCTAGCGGAAACGGCTGCCGGTCGGAGTAGTTCGTCTACGCTGTGAACGCTGTGATTCGTACTTTTTTATATAAATTTAGTCCGAATGTTTTTGAATGGATGGATTTCCGAGGTCAGGCACCGCGCTAAGCATAGCTTGTTGCGCAGGCCCTGACCCCACCACCCGATCAAGCAATTCCTGGCGTCCGGCAGAATTTAGAAACGAAAGTTGTACGTGCCCGACATACCTGGACACGGTCCGCCCCGCCCTCTGACGTCACCTGACCTTGAGTGCGACCGCTACCACCGGCCACAGGCCATCCCAGTCGGGGGCAAATAGCGAGCGCCGAAGCGACTCGAACCCGGGCTGCCACTACCGGGTGAGGTCAGAAGTCCGGCGCTCTCCCAACTGAGCTACAGGGGCGGAGTAATGGGGACCGACTCTGCAAGGTCATGCCATCACTAAACACAATACTCTGAATAGCATTATATTAATATATGTCAATAATTTTGACTAGGTCAAGGTAGGGTAAATGTTCAATCTCCAGGCATGTCACCTTTATCCTATCTACTGGTGTCATTAACGCAATGCATAACTATCTCCAAATTGTTTCTGGATCTGGAATCTGTAGTCCCCAACTTGTATTAACTAGATCATGTGTAATTGAAAGACAGATATAAAACATCCATTTCAAATTTGTTCCAGAATGGCAAAGAAAGGACACTTAGGACTTCCTCATCTATATGACCATCACAGGCAGTTTCCTATTCAAAATGCAGGCCACTGCTGACTGCCCCACCAGAGTCCTTTTGATGTTGTAGTTTCCCAATCACCTTTTTGTGCTGCCCAATTGCTGCACCAGTAGTCAATTTTTTGAATTTTTGGAAAATTCCCATTTTTGGAAATTACTTTTATAAATGGGGACACACTTTCCAAAAATGGAAAAGTTTCCAAAAATAGCAAATTTGACCATAGTGTCCCCAACTGAAATGGAGCAGCTGCTGCCCCATTTGGGGCAGTATTTGGGCTGCCCCAAATATCTTGTCAACGTTCCTGCCACATTTTGCATACAGGCCCAGTAGAAAGTCATTTCCCTGCCTTTAACTCTCTAGTATTTCATAGACCATGTGAAGTCAGTGGTGAGGCTCCTGCCATCTTTTCAAAATTCTAACATGTCTACCAGTCATACATATATACAAGAAAAGCTGGTCAAACATTGTAATTCAAACACTGAAGTATCATTGCTATGTTTAGTAAATTAATGTATAGTACTCAATCATATAAATATATTACCCTGAATTATATCCACCATTGAGCATGGCAACCCAGAGTGCAAAACCCAAACATAAAGCAACAATGTTTCTAAGAAATATTATGTTGAAGGAACGGCCATTATGATATATAAGGTAAAATGTGCACTAGTTTTTTTCTCCAAAATGACTACAATTAGGCATATAAACCAAATGGAAATCACACAATATATATATTTAGTCTAACCACATGCCTTGCCAGCCCAGCGCCACATTATGCCACACTTGGCTGAACGCTGTGATTTGTAATGGGGGCCGACTGCAAGGTCATGCCATCGCTAAACACAATATGCTGAATAGCATACAAATGCATCAACATCAAAAAATGCATCATCATCATCAAATACATCACCAAATATTTCCTAAATATTCTTTAAAAAACGAATATTCCCAGAGTTGTTTGTCTAGCAGACATTGATGTAAATGAGCAAAAAAGGTGTGACTTCAAGGGTGGAATTTTTACTTCAAGGTGTAAACGATGCACATCACTATGCAGAATCTGAATCTGCCAGGTAAAACTCATGCTTTTTAGACATGAAATGTTGAAATCTCTAGAAAGCTAGGGACTCTCAATATTGTTCATAAATGGGAATGCTTACACCATCAGCATCCAGTATGCAAAACGTGGCAGGAACATCAACAAGATATTTGGGGCATGACAAATCCTGCCCCAAATGGGACAGCAAGCTGCCCGGGGAAGAACAAATTGTGCTCCAAATGGGGCAGGCTGCCCCATTTGAGGCAGGATTTTTGTCCTTTTTTCCAGAGGAGGAAATTCCAGCCCTCAGTCAGAAAATACTGTTGACCAGGGGGGGGGGTATTCACGATCAAGTTTTATCTAGTGTGGATTCACTTTTTTCAGCCAACAGCTGTTGACCGGGGGTGGGTCATAATAATCACAGTCACGTTTTATCTAGTGTGAATCAGTAAATTGTTACTTCTGCCCCAAAATTCCCAAAGCTGCCCCTAAATTTACAATTCTGCCCCTAAATTTAAAATATGCCCCCAAATTTCCAACCTGCCCCCAAATTTTCAAAAGCTGCCCCAAATTTTCCAAAGCTGCCCCCAAATTTTCAAAAGCTTCCCCAATTTTGATGTGTTGGTGCCAACCCTGCCCCGACGAGATCTTGTTGAAACTTGCCACGTTTTGCATACTGGATCAGCGTTCCCATTTTTGGAAATTGTTCCCGTTTATAGAAGTAATTTCCAAAAATGGAAATTTTCCAAAAAATAACATTTTCCAGAAATATACAATTTGACCATAGTGTCCCAGACTGACACTGACTTTGTCGGCTTTGACATCCTGGCATTAAAATGCTCATTTTTCACCTCAAGCAAGCAAGACAACCAACCAATATGACAATATTCCCCACTCACTTGATTCAGTTCTACCCCTGCTATGATAAAATGACACATCCACACTTATTCATCCAAATGAGTGTCATGATGGGCAGGGTAAACAACAGTAACACAGTCAAACCACCCAACTTCATGTTATTGTTATTGGTGTCCTCTAGTGTATCAGTATTGTCTACTTTACCAATAGCATGAAGTCTGGTGTTTTGATGCATCTTGATCTGTCATTAGGTTGCCTACCCAATCCATGAAACATGAACCTAACAATTTGGAAGATACAGAAAAATCCTTTGCCATTGGAATGGTATGTCTCACCATGCTCATCCACCTGTCATCTCCCTGAATATCTTCTGACAAAGTAGGTTCTGCAGACATGGTTACTTATTGTTGAGTATGATAGTTAATGAAAAACAGTAAAAAGGAAACTTATTTCAGCCTTTGACAAATGTTAACTTCAATATTACTGTAACCGCGCCCTACCCGCTTCGACCGGTTGTAAACAGACATAAAGTAAGTGCATCTGGCAAACGGAACACATTGCATGACGTCATGAGGACCAAGCAATCAGCGTCTAGAAAACACTTTTGCACATACACTTTAATGTTTTCTTTGAACCGAGCTTTGGCTGCATTTTTACTTTTTATCTACCGAAATTTCTGATATCAAAGAAGTGTATCATTGGTCAAAATAAAAAGCACACGTTTCGGCTTTCTGCTCCCGAAACCCCTCTCATTGGTCATAGCGGGAAGAGATCTGTGACGTCAAATGACTGAATGCTACGTAGGGGAGGCAGCAATGACATGCTTCATTTGGCAGCCTGTTTTATAACTGCGCTGACAAATACACTACGGACGTGGTGTAAGTAACTACAATTCAAAACACTACAAATCAACTACGGTCTATGTCAGGTCACGACAGGGGCAGTGTCAAGGCCGTATACGAGAGGTAGAGTCATCCGGGGATTTTAGCGCCCCTATCGCTCAATAATAGCGTGACGTCACTGGTGCTCTGGTCCGACTCTGCTGTCGCCGCACGCGGCTCGGTGCGGTACAAATATTTCGAACAGGATACGGATAGTTGCGCCTAAGGTACGATCCTAGTATTTACGATTACGTTTACCGCGGATAATTATCCCTCCCTCAATTCATGCTGAGGGGAGACAGTACGCTGCCCCGGTGTGTGTGATGGGCGACTGGCGAGACGGCCATACACTGCACCGGTCTGACTGAGGGGTGAGACGGCCATACGCTGTCCTGAGGCCTGTTCACGGGGTCTGCGGCCGCCGCGGCTCCCGCGGCCAGAAGGCGGAGCTTAATTTGAACAACTTTGAACACTTTTGCGGCCGCTGATGGCGTCCGATAAATGGCGCGTGTAGCGTTCGCAACGAATAGGCAATTTCATGCAAGCCCTCAATGTTTTTCAAAACCACTCAACTACATGAATATCTACGAGTCACTACGAGTTGTCAATTTTGGTCAAACAACCGCCAGTGAGCTGCGATATCAACAAAACAGTGCGCAACCTTTGTCAGACGCGCGCCATTTATGTCGAAGTTATTTTGCGGCTGCTCCCGAGCAACCGCAGGAGCCGCAGAGCGGAGAGTCTCTCCTCCCGGATCTGCTCTTTCGTGATTGGCTGACGATTAAGCCACGCCCTTTTGGCCGCGGGAGCCGCGGCAGCCGCAGATCCCGTGAACAGGCCTCCGGTCCGACTGAGGGGGGTGGGGGTGGGGGGGGGGGCGGCCATACGATGACCCGGTCTGGCTGAGGGGTGAAACGGCTATTATACGCTGCTCCGGTCCGGCTAAGGGGAGGGGGAGGGGGCATACGCTGCTCCGGTCTGACTGAGGGGCGAGACGGCATACGCCGCACCGGTCCACCTGAGGGGCGAGACGGCCACACGCTGCCCCGGTCTGGCTGAGGGGCGAGACGGGCATACGCTGAACCGGTCCGGCTGAGGGGCGAGACGGCCACACGCTTCCCGGTATGGCTGAGGGGCGAGACGGCCATATGCTGCACCGGTCCGGCTGAGGGGTGAGACGGCCGTACGCTGCCCCGGTCCGGCTAATGGGCGAGACGGCCGTTCGTTGCCCCGGTCTGGCTGACAGGCGAGACGGGCATACGCTGCACCGGTCCGGCTGAGGGGCGAGACGGCCACACGCTTCCCCGGCCCGACGGAGGGATGAGACGGCCATACGCTGCCCCGGCCCGACTCAGGGAGGAGACGCCCATACGCTGCCCTGGTCTGGCTGAGGGGCGAGACGGACATACGCTGCCCCGGTCTGGCTGAGGAGCGAGACGGCCGTACGCTGCCCAGGTCTGGCTGAGGGACGAGACGGCCATATGCTGCTATGGTCTGGTTGAGGGGTGAGACGCCCATACGATGTACCTGGAAATGTTGCAAATGGCATTGTTTTGGATTAATGTTCAAGATATGCTAAACAAAACATAAAACATATTTCAAAATATAGACTTGCAACATAAATTACTTATCTAACGGCTGCGACTTCAAATTGCCGCTCTCGTCAACACCCGTCAAAAGACCGCAACACGCTCGAAAGCGCAGCTGCGGCGACGGTGCTGGCCACGACTGGACCAGAGCACCAGTGACGTATTCGCTAATACTTAGCCGCTCGGCAGCCGATACATGGGGAATCCCGGGATGACAACCCCCTGGGCAGTGTAGTGTCAGTTCACGAACAATGCCATATCCAGGGGGGTGTCATCCCTATCTCCGTAACGTGTCCACTTATACTTATGACGTCACCCCAGTAGTCAATTATGGCGCATGTCGTCTGCGGTGGGTTAAAACGGGGTTTCGCAATAAACTTTTTGACAAATGTAGATACAGCAATGATTTTGATGTCATCGTGTTCGCCTCGTCAGAACTCGTCGATTCATACCAATTGCATGTGGTTTAGGTCATATCAAAAGTTAATCGAAGGGGCGGGGCTTAGAGCCTCAGCTGGTGACCGCCGAACCGCAGGGGGACCGTGAACAAGGCCCTGACCTTTGATGACCTCTAGTGACCTCAATATTGACCTGGGCCCAAAATAATTCAAAAGATGTCGATTTGCCTTGCTTTGAGCTTTCCAACGCTGTCTTTTTCTTTTTCGTAACCTTTTTACTTTTCGAGCTAGACGGTATTTATTTCTCCCAAAATAGCATTAACTGCAATAGCGGAAGAGGCCGGTGCATCACGCTCTGACGTCATGATCACCTAGAATCGCCGGATGACTCTACCTCCTATATATGGCCTTGGCCATATCGCGGGTGGAGCAATGCCATATCAAGGGCTGTGGCAGTTTAGGGTCAAGCTACGAACGGGCAGGACCGGCGCCACAGGGGGGGGGGGGGGGGCAGCGGCCCCTCCAACCGCCAGCTGGACCCTTTTCGGTCAGCCTGGCGGGCGGACGAGCTGAATGTTCTCTCAGACTGTCTCGGGGCGCGATGCAGCAGCGAAAGCTCAACTCTGTGGCAGTCTTCCAAGTGCCATGCCCATCAGGAGACGCGCGAGGTTCCTGATCGGGATATGGCGCGCGAATATGCGTCCCTGAACGGCGCTCGACGTTCCATCTTCGGGACGTTTTGATGTCATCCGAGATCAGGCACAAAGCCAAGAGGGGGGGGGGGCGCCCCCTCCCCCCCCCCCCCCTTGGAGGCCAGGAGGGCCCTTTTCGGCGCGCTGCGCTCGCCGAAAAGGGCCGACGAAACCGAGCGAAGCGCGATATCATGGGCTCTTTAAAACGCGAAGCGTGTTCTTTAGAGAGTTTAGAGCACTTTAGAGGCCCTTAAGGTCCATCAGGGCCCTCTCTGAAAGACCAGAGGGCCCCTTGGACGTTCAAAAGAGTCCTGTGCATGTCAGAGGGCCCCTGTCCAGACCGAAAGGGCCCCTGAGCGGGTCAGAGGGCCCCCTGAACGCGTCGAATGGGCCCCTAGCCAGCACAGAGGGGCCCCTGTGCCGGTCGAGAGACCCCTGAGCATGGCGGCAGGGCGACAAAGCGGCCAGCGCAGTCCCTTGACAGGCGATAAGGGCCCCTGAACATGTTGAAGGGCCCCTGGACAAGACCAGAGGGCCCCTGGGAAGTTACAAGGGCCCCGTGCAGGTCAGAGGAGCCCCTGACCAGACCGAAAGGGCCCCTACGTGGGTCAGAAGGACCCCTGAGCATGCCGAATGGGCCCCTAGTCAGCACGGATGGGCCCAGGGCAGGTCGGAGGGCCCTCGGGGGATGTCGCAAGGCGACAAAGCAGCCAGCGCAGTCCCTTGCCAGGTCGGAAGGGCCCCTTAGAAGGCTGGAGGGCCCCTGGAGAGACCAGAGGGCTCCTGGAAAGTTCAAAGGGCCCCTGTACAGATCGGAGGGGCCCCTGACCAGACGGAAAGGACCTCTTTTCGTCTGGTCAGGGGCCGCTGTTCCGCTGATCCCACGTGGGCGGACCGTTTAAACCGCTATTTCGCGTCCGTCGGGCCGGACACAGCCGCAGCGCTGAGTGCGGCAGCTGACGAGGGGGAGACGGTGCTACCCCGTCCCCCACGCGTGTGCGCGGGCTCCTTCCGTGTCAGGCCGGCAACTCTTCCCGAGCTGTTGGCTGCGTTGGGTCAGCTGGGTGCGTCAAAGGCGAGCGGCGAGGACGGTGTCACTGTACATTTAATTATATTAACTTTTCCTGTAATTGCGCCACACCTCTTGTACATCGTAAACAGCTCACTTGTATCTGGCGATGTACCGGCAGCATGGAAAACTGCTATTGTCACTCCTCTGTTCAAAGGTGGCGACCGCTGCGAGCCAAACAACTTTCGACCTATTTCGATATTGTCAATTGTAGGTAAGCTTTGTGAGCGAGTGGTCGGAAACCAGTTGTCGACATATTTAACCGAGCATCACATCATGTGCGCCGAACAGCATGGCTTCCGTCCGGGCCACTCCACGGAGTCGGCGATGTTGTGTGCTGTCAACATGCTTATTAGCAACATGGACCGTGGCCTCGTCTCGACGTTGACGACGACTGACACGTCCAAGACGTTTGACAGCGTGCAGCATTGCCGGCTCCTGGAGAAGCTCGGATGGTATGGTGTTGATGACCATTGGTTGCGGGGGTGGCTCGAGGGTCGTGCGCAGCGTGTAGCAGGGTGTTCGACGCCGCTCCCAGTGACGCACGGGGTGGTACAGGGGAGTACTTTGGGGCCGATTCTGTTTTTATTGTTGACAAATGACTTGACTTCTTTTATTCACCATGGCCAACTCATTATGTATGCAGACGACGCGCAATTTATTGATGCGGATGCTCCGGCTAACGTTGGTGACCTCCGTGTCAGAGTGGAGACCACGCTGGACACTGCCCTAAATTGGTTTACGCAAAATCGTCTCAAAATTAATCCCACTAAAACAGATCTTTTGGTTGTGAAATCTAAGCGACTTTCCATTAACCAAAGTTTTGAAATACGTTTTGGATCGCAAAACATCAAACCTTCTTCTTCTGTTAAAGTCCTCGGGGTAATATTAGACTCTGGTTTAAATTGGGAACTCCAAGTATCTGCAATCGTCAGGCGTTGCTACAGTATACTGGTGGGATTGGCGAAGCTGAGCCATCAATTACCATCCGAGACAAAACAGACCATAATCGAAGGGCTTGTTCATCCCCACATCATATACTGCCTGACTGTGTGGGGAAGCTGCTCAAAAACTCAAAAGTATAGGATACAGAAGGCTTTAAATTTTGGTGCCAGAATCATTGTAGCGAGATACATTTTAAATTGTCCAAAAGAAACAGAGGGAAAAAGAAGAAAGTATAGAGATAAGCAGAAGAATAGAAACATTCTAAAAAGCAAAAGCTATGTGTAATTTTAAAATTGAACATGGAAGGAACGGCGGCCGTGTGCACACCAAACACTTCAACAGTGGAGACGCCGGCTGAAGCCCCCCACGCAGGCAACAAATACCCTCGTTCCGACCTGTGTACCGCCAGGGTGTCGCTATTAAGGCGCCAGGCCCATTAACGGACACCATAACAGCAGCTGCGCGGCGCCATTAAGCGTGAGCGCCGGCCAGCGGCCCGGGTCACGTACGGCGCTCGGCAGAAGCCTCTGCGCAGGATCCTGACCCAGATCACGGCAGCAAGCTCCGCCTCTGGGCCGCTGTAGACAGCAGTTCCGGCCGCCGCAGGCATCCACAGGCCGTTGCAGCCGGGTGAGAAGGACCAATGACAGGACAGCAAAAGGGAATCGAAAATTAAAACCGAGTGGAGAAAAAATCACGGCAGCAAGGCGCCAATCTGGCAACTGACCTGATTTTTCAAGCAAAAAGTTGATAAAAGGGCCTGCAAGAGGGGTGAAGGGGCGGCAGATCGAACAGCAGAGCAGCAAGGACGGGACCGATCTTCAAATTGCCGATAGTGCGCCCAGGCCTCCAAACAGTCCAAGTAAGTTTCAGAGGAACAGAGTTCGGCAGTGAGCAGGGACGGAAGCAGGCTGGGGCCGCGGCTCCTCGCCGCGAGCCTCAGTCTCAGAGGAGACAAGATGGGGCAGTGAGTAGGGACAGAAGCAGGCTGGGGCCGCGGCTCCTCGCCGCGAGCCTTAGTCTCAGAGAAGCCGCGTCAAGGACCATCACAAGTCAGCCTTCAAGATTTGCTGTTGTTTAGTTCTATAAATTTCATACTGGAGAAAGTAGCCGCATTTCACATCAAGTAAGGTCGGAAAGTCTGTACAATCCTTATACCCTCCTTATAATCCATGGTCAGTTAATTTGTTGTGCATCTGAACACCATACAAATTTTATTTGCACAGTGTTTCGGCCGGTTTTTTCTTCTTCTTCGTCGTTTTGTTCTTCTCTCATTGAACTCCCCTGCTATTTGGGCATTTGTTTGGTCATGTAGTCACGATATTCTTAATTATGCCTACGCGAGTATGTGTATGGTTGAAAAATTATCATATATTGATTGCCTGACTAGTTATAACTTCTAACGTAAATAAAAACTCTGATATGGTTTGGACGTTTATGTTTGCGTCTTTTATAACTCTCGTGCTTTAAATGCAACCGATTATGGAGCTTGTGCCAATGCTGGTGGTGGTCGCCGATGGGATTTATTTGACTGGTTGACTGTTCGAACTGATGTGACTGATGTGACTGGCTGAATTTTGTTGACTCTATTCGAACTGCTGCCTATAAGACGAATGATATTGTATTCACGAGACAATTAACTTGAACTATCGGTGCACAATTTTCTGTAAATATAGCCTTGTGTGAATTACCTAGTACTCTAATTCGGAATGTGACTGAAAGATGGATTGAGGAAGGAATATCAATGAGATGGAGCGCTAGCTTGAGGGGAAGTCACGTAATATAATTAGTAATGTTAACGTAAAAATATATATGTAGGGACAAGCGATGATGTGACTTCAATGCTTCCAAGGCAGGGTAATGCAATTTTTGCGGCTAGATGTGATGAAATACTCAATTCAAGGTTCCGAGGTTTAATGTTTATTTTGGTGAACAATGTTTACTGATATATTGAAGGCCAACTGTTTCTGGTAAAACCCGAGTGATGTGATAATTATGTGAAATACCCGTACTCAAAATTTTCAGGAATGGCTAACCCGATTGACAGCAGACAGGGTAACCGATATTTTTCTTAACCTTGCCATGCAATTATCCGGTTCGGTTGATTATTTGGTCTGATTGGTGACATTTTCAAATCCGGTCAAATTAACTTCACTGTGGTTAATTTGCAATTTAATCTGTAAGCCTTTTTACGCAATCGTTGATGTCAGGATCGGTTGATGACAGGGTCATCATTTCAACGTTTCGGCTTATACAAACAGATCATTTAGGGATTGTGTCGTGAGGATTTTGATAAACAAGTCTTATTGACGAATTGTCGAATATGTGCTAATATTGTTTCCACACAGCCCTAAGCCGCCGACTATTAATTTCATTTTGTTCAGCAACGTTATTTTCATTGCCGGAAAATTTATCTGATTTATCGGATCATTTATCTGTTTGTTGCACTGTCAAACATGTATTAAGTTCAAAGCTAACTGAGTAAAGTAAATATTGCCCAAGGAAAAGGAAAGTGAGGAAGGCTGTGTTGGAATGTTTACGATTCTCGCAGTTAACTGTCTCCTTAACAAGCGCGAAATTATGGGATGGTTGTTTGCTCTATGGCGGTATGATATGGCGGTATGATACAAATCACGGTCCTGTACAATTTCGTCCCTATTCATCTCGCTGTTAAAAATTAACGCCAGAATAAAATCGCTGTCATGAAAATTCGCACAAGTGTCCACACGGCCAGCGTCACCGATCACCGCTACCGGCCGCTGGGACACTGACCCCACGCGCCCGATCCCAAAACACATGACGTCATGAACCCCCTCCCCTGGACGAGAGGGTCCGGCCAGACGGTCAGACGCTAGCCTAACGAGGGGAAAACCCGTGGATTTCGCTCAGGTGGGACAGTTGTTGTACATACAGAAAAGTACTGAGTACCAAGTACCGAGTACCGAGTACCAAGTACCTAGTACCGTGTACCGAGTACCGAGTACCGTGTACCGAGTACCGAGTACCGATTGCCAAGTACCTAGTACCGTGTACCGAGTACCGAGTACCGAGTACCGAGTACCGAGTATCAAGTACATAGTATCGAGTACCGAGTACCGAGTACCGATTACCGAGTACCGTGTACCAAGTACCGAGTACCGAGTACCGAGTACCGAGTACCAAGTACCTAGTACCGAGTACCGAGTACCGTGTACCGAGTACCTAGTACCGTGTACCGAGTACCGTGTACCGAGTACCGAGTACCGAGTAACGTGTACCGATTACCGAGTACCTAGTACCGAGTACCGAGTACCGAGTACCGAGTACCGAGTGCCGAGTACCGAGTACCGCGTACCAAGTACCGAGTACCGATAACCGAGTAACCGAGTACCGAGTACCGAGTAGTGAGTACCGAGTACTGAGTACCCATTCCTGAGTAACGAGTACCGAGTATCGAGTGTCGAGTACCGAGTGCCGAGTACCAAGTACCAGGTGCCGAGTACCGAGTGCCGAGTACCGAGTACCAAATGCCGAGTACTGAGTACTGAGTACTGGGTACTGAGTATCGAGTACCGAGTGCTGAGTACCGATTACCAATTACAGAAACACGACCCGTGGTACACTATAGTCACAAAATACACTACACAATGCACACTACACAATACACTACACAATATACACTACACAATATACACTACACAATATACCCTACACAATATACACTACACAATATACACTACACAATATACACTACACAGCACAAACTACACACACTCCACAAATACACTACAAATGGTATCACGCCGGCGACGCTTCTTCACACTTACAGTTATAAGATAAATACATATATACATACATACATACATTCATACATACATACATACATACATACATACATACATACACACATACATACATACATACATACATACATACATACATACATACATACATACATACATACATACATACATACATACATACATACATACATACATACATACATACATACATACATACATACATACATACATACATACATACATACATACATACATACATACATACATACATACATACATACATACATACATACATACATACATACATACATACATACATACATACATACATACACACACACATACATACATACATACATACATACATGCATACATACAAACATACATACACACATACATACAGGCATACAGGCATACAGACATACATACACATACTTGGAATCATGCATGCATACTGTACGTACACTACATACAAACGTGCAGACGCACGCCCAGAGACAACCGTGCGCGTGGAGCCGGGGCAAATAGGATACAACGCACGAGGGAGGTATGACGATAACAGCATGGTGTAAACTGACAGTGGGAAATAATGGACAAGATTGTGAGGAGGCCTAGACAATACGTAGCCGCGCCCCTGTGCGTAATATGCCTGCCGACACGGTCTGCTGCACTGACGGGTGATGGGGTAAAAGGGGGTGGAGGTGAATGGGAATTTAACTAAGAGGAGATCATTTTAACAAGAGATAGCGAAGTTCTCAGATGTATAGACCGGTTTCGGTGGGAATATTTAGTTCGGAAGGAGAAAGTTGTGTGTCCAGGATAATGGGAGTTAGATGATGATGAGATTTGTTTTTGCAAGAGGGTCCATTCCGCGATGCCAGGAAGTGAGCTGGATCGCGCGCCGTAAGTCGCGAAATACTGGCGGGCACTCGAAAGAGTCCGGTAACGCCAGGTTCTGGGAAACCAGGAGGGCCAGAATGGCCATCCGCCTCAGGTAAATGCCGTAGGAGGAGTCAGGGTGCTGGGGTGGCGACGTGTGAGGGCCAGAAGGGCCATCCGCCTCAGGTAAATGCCGTAGGAGGAGTCAGGGTGCTGAGGTGGTGACGTGTACGGGCCGGAATGGCCATCCGCCCCAGATAAATGCCGTAGGAGAAGTCAGGGTGCTGGGGTGGCGACGTGTGAGGGCCAGAATGGCCATCCGCCTCAGGTAAATGCCGTAGGAGGAGTCAGGGTGCTGAGGTGGTGACGTGTGCGGGCCGGAATGGCCATCCGCCCCAGATAAATGCCGTAGGAGGAGTCAGGGTGCTGAGGTGGTGACGTGTGCGGGCCGGAATGGCCATCCGCCCCAGATAAATGCCGTAGGAGGAGTCAGGGTGCTGGGGTGGCGACGTGTGAGGGCCAGAATGGCCATCCGCCTCAGGTAAATGCCGTAGGAGGAGTCAGGGTGCTGAGGTGGTGACGTGTGCGGGCCGGAATGGCCATCCGCCCCAGATAAATGCCGTAGGAGGAGTCAGGGTGCTGGGGTGGCAACGTGTGCGGGCCAGAATGGCCATCCGCCCCAGATAAATGCCGTAGGAGGAGTCAGGGTGCTGGGGTGGCGACTGTGAGGGCCAGAATGGCCATCCGCCTCAGGTAAATGCCGTAGGAGGAGTCAGGGTGCTGAGGTGGTGACGTGTGCGGGCCGGAATGGCCATCCGCCCCAGATAAATGCCGTAGGAGGAGTCAGGGTGCTGGGGTGGCGACGTGTGCGGGCCGGAATGGCCATCCGCCCCAGATAAATGCCGTAGGAGGAGTCAGGGTGCTGGGGTGGCGACGTGTGGGCCGGAATGGCCATCCACCTCAGATAAATGCCGTATGAGGAGTCAGGGTGCTGAGGTGGCGTGGATTGGCGATTGGGGCACCACGGAAACCGCAGTAAGTCGTGGATCCCAGCAGCAGTGTGCGGCAGGAATGGACCCAGACAGAAAAGCATGTGTGAGGTTATTCATATTTGCATTTTGTGGATTTAATAGTTCGAGTGGAAAGTTATCCATAGTGAAGAGCTGAGTACATCGGAGACGAAATTCGCTCAGTGAACCAGCTGTTACCCTGGTGCGTTCCCTGTGTAACACTACGCACCACTGGTGGGGATAGGAAAAGAGGGAGGGGTCAGGAAGACGAACCTGACAGTTTACTGCAAAGTATGAAAGATATTGATGATTGAGTGAATGTCTGGGGAGAGTCTGAGTGAAACGATGTATGAATGTGTTAGTTCCAGTGGGAGTTCGTCCTCAGCGTAGCGTTGCACTGGGTATGCAGAATATACATGGAACCGATCACAGAACTCACGGTGTGATAATCTGAGAGACAAGCCGTTGGTGAAATTATGTAAGGAGGAGCCAGAGGGCCATTGGTGCCGGCTCACGGACAAGGAAACCCGGACCTTATTCCACCGGACCAATTCCCGACTAACTCGCTAAATTTCACCACCCCCCACCCTAACCGTGCAGCGACCTATGTGCTCGCCGATGATTGACCTGCCTCCAAAATAAAAATGTATGTACAGGTTGAGCTCGATTCTGCATTTTAACCACAAAATTTAGTATTATCTCGAAAACACGGGGATATAACATTCTGAAAATGCCATATTTCGACTCCTGATCTCAAGAAAACCCCGTGAGCAAAATTTTAATAATGTTGCAAATTGTTGACAATTGTTGCAAGCAGTTCTAATTGTTGCAGATTAAGCCAGAGAGCCTCAAAATTTATGTAATTCCATTCAGCGGCCCAAAATTAACCAGAGAAAGAGTTTTCAAAAATTTCAAAAAATGTTGCAATGCTACACAAAATGGCAGAACCATGCAGAAGCGAAAACCCGTTACATCATCACAGGACTGAAAAGGTCACAACACATTTCGCCCTCTCTAAAGTCACTTGGATGGTTTAAAGTAGAAAAGCTGCTGATTGAACGTGACTTGGTGGTACTCTACCAGATACTGAGGTCGCCGAAGTCGTCTGACCATCTGCGCGCACTTGTGTTGCCTCGTGCAAACGTATCCGACCGGACCACGCGGGGATCAGAGAGCATGATGCTGCAAACTCCACGCGTGCGCACGGAGCTCGCTCGCCGATCATTTCTATGTCGGGCCACCACCGCCTGGAACCGTCTACCAGCTCAGCTTAGGATAGTCGAGTCGCCCGGTCTTTTTCACGCGGGTGTACTGGGATGGCTAAAGGGTGATGGAGTGTAGTTATTTTAAACGTGTTTATTGATTTGTGCTTTTATAATTGTGTTTACTGTATTGACTCTGAAATCGGAAGAGCCACGATGTGGAGATTTTTACGAATACATACATACATACATACATACATACATAACCTTAATGTTTGTCAATATGAATAAATTGTGGGTGGTTATTGGACATAATTGAATGCGCTTTGCAGCTGTATATTTTTTTGTATTGTGTACCGCCCTCCGTAATTGCCGATATGTCGGTGTGAGGAAATACATATCCTAAAATGGGCAATTCATATATTCCATTTTCCCTTCTATATTCATATATTCCCTTTCCCGTTTCCCGTATCTGTATCCCGTATCCGTATCCCGTATGCGTATCCCGTATGCGTATCCGTATCCGTATTCCGTATCCGTATCCCGTATCCGTATCCCGTATCCGTATCCCGTATCCGTATCCCGTATCCGTATCCCATATCCGTATCCCGTATCCCGTATCCGTATCCCGTTTCCGTATCCCGTATCCGTATCCCGTATCCGTCTCTGTATCCCGTATCCGTATCCTGTATCCGTATCCTGTATCCGTATCCTGTATCCGTATCCTGTATCCGTATCCCGTATCCGTATCCGTATCCCGTATCTGTATCCCGTATCCGTATCCCGTATCCGTATCCCGTATCCGTATCCCGTATCCGTATACCGTATCTGTATCCCGTATCCGTATCCCGTACCCGTATCTCGTTCCCGTATCCCGTATCCGTATACCGTATCTATCCGTATCCCGTATCCGTATCCCGTATCCGTATCCCGTATCCGTATCCGTATCCCGTATCCGTATCCCGTATCCGTATCCGTATCCCGTATCCCGTATCCGTATCCCGTATCCGTATCCCGTATCCGTATCCCGTATCCGTATCCCGTATCCTGTATCCGTATCCTGTATCCGTATCCCGTATCCGTATCCGTATCCGTATCCGTATCCGTATCCCGTATCCGTATCCCGTATCCTGTATCCGTATCCTGTATCCGTATCCTGTATCCGTATCCTGTATCCGTATCCCGTATCCCGTATCCGTATACTGTATCTGTATCCCGTATCCGTATCCCGTATCCGTATCCCGTATCCGTATCCGTATCCGTATCCCGTATCCGTATCCGTATCCCGTATCCCGTATCCGTATCCGTATCCGTATCCCGTATCCGTATCCCGTATCCGTATCCCGTATCCGTATCCGTATCCCGTATCCGTATCCAGGCCCCAGGGGCCAATCTTACCAATGCCGTGAATGCAAATGCCGTGAATTTTATTCACGGCGTTCCATTCACGGCACTTCATTCACCCAATCTTACCAATGCCGTATTCACGGCAAATGCCTGATGCCGTGAATGCGGCACTGGCCGGAATATCTGTTGACGGAAGAAGAAAAATAGCACCCAGTGTCGCTTCTGATTGGCTGATTTTCCGCTGCCAGCATAGAAGAACGCTCGCGAATTGGTTGTTTATTTTACCAACAAGAATGTTTTGCGACGTGCAGCGGTGTGTTTACGAGTGCCCTGAAGCTGAAGTGCTACCAGTGATTTGTTTTAATAATTTCATTTGCTTCTAAATTCACTATTTGGAAAAGTCAATGACTCAAAGAGGGGAAAAACTGGAGGTCTTCCGGTTTTGTCTAGAAAATAATGTAAGTATTTTTGGGCAATAAACTATGTTTTCACTTAAGTTTATTGCTTATTTTACAACACCAATATCTTACAATTTGCAGTAGTTACTTACTTTGGCCTGTGAAATACAAGTTTGAGATAGCTTGTACTGTGATAAACCAATAGATACAAGTAGTATTAATTCAATTTTTCACATTTTTCCCCTCAGATGATCATCTTTTCCCCCTCCACTCATCCTCAAACAATTGAAAACTGTTCATTGCTTTGCCTTAGGTTTTGACTAGGCCTATTTCTTCCACAGAGTGGTGCGTTCAATCAGCACCCAATGTGGTTCAACTCATCCTGGCCTATATCAAGACTGCTGACTACATCAACATACTGATCAATGGCCAATTTTTGTATGCCTCCTCTGAATCCGGAATGGTTGTAATACTCTGATTCCTTATTCTGGTGCACATCAATAATTCACAATTGGTGACTTCCACAAAATCTCTGCCAATTTTGAGGCTGTAGAACTGTTGTGACGTGTGAAGTTTTGATATTGATGCATGCTGATAACCTTTCTGTCTGATTTATGCTGATGCAAGCTGCAAGGCTGCGGGACAGCTGTGATAAGTCATGATTCTGTTGCATGTCAGTAACCAGTCAATGCCTGCCACATACTCTGATTGGTGTTGATCTTACCTGTAGACTGCCGCTGGCTGTCCTGCTCAAGATTCACAATGTAGATGAGTTGGGTAATTTCCTGGTATTACAATGCAATAGCATTGTATACCTGTGTCAACTACATTTTTAATGTATGTTGCAA